>JAODJU010000063.1:106821-119957 GCA_026776725.1 Gnathonemus echidnorhynchus
GGGGGTCAAAGAAAGGGCAGGGGGGGGTCAAACCTGGCCAAGGACCATACAGACCACACAAAACTCAGCATGCACGTGCGCTCGCCCCCTGACCTGGTGACGCCGTCTTTGATGTAATACAGCAGGCATTCTGACATCAGGGGGTCCTCGTTCAGGTTCACCAGGTGTGGAGTCTGTGGTAAATGGGACACGCGGGGTAAGCCGGAGAACGGGCACGCCCTCCGACCCATCAAGGTGGGGGGCGTTCTGACCCCGCCAATGTGCCAGTCACTCACCCCTTTGGGGGAGAAGACCCCCACAGTGCCGCCGTCCTCCCTGATGGACACGCCCATCTCCGCCAGCAGGGCCTCCCTAAGATGGGGGAGGCGAGAGTGAGACACCGGCAGGAGGGCAAGGTGGGGGGAGTGAGGGCAGGATTGTGGGGGGGGGGTGATCACCTCTCCAGACGGATGGACTCCGTCTTCCTCAGCTTCTCCTCCCAGGTCTCATTCAGCTCGGCGATGATTTTTTCAGTTTCCTTTAAAAAAAAAAAAGGAGAAATTAATGGAAACAATGTTTCGGGTTCAAAGAGACCCGGGGCACCAAATTCGAGGGCACCGAAGGGACGCCGGGTCGTACCGCTAGCATCTCCACAGCCTCCTCCTTGCTGATGACCGCCTGACCTCCCTGGAACTCGTCGGAGGAAGCGGGAACCTCGCCGTCGGCGATGGGTTCGGACCCGGGGGCAGGGGGATGCTGCGAGTGTTCGGCCTTGTTTCCGGGGGCGGGGGCCACGCTGGCAAGTCCTGCACCTGTGGCCTGGTTGTTGTTCATCTCGTAACCTGATTGGAAGGGGGGAGTGTTCACACGCTGGTGTGTGTGTGTGTGTGTGTGTGTGTGTGTATTTGTTTGTTTGTTTGTTTACACGCACCAGCAGCGGTGAGGAGCTCGGAACTCAGGCCCTGAGAGAACAGCAGCTGCCGCAGACGGCTGACTTCCTCCTTGAGCTCGCGGATGAGGCGCGCGTTGGGGTCCTCGTTGATGACGGCGTTGCAACGTATCTGTTTGGCCCGGTCTGCGTATCTACAGCGAGGTGGGGGGGCACAGGGGCTGGTGATACAGGGTTTACATATAAAAGTTAAAGTGAACACATCTGCATAAGAGATGGAGGGGGGAGCTGTACCGGAGGGTACTGAGGGTCTCCTCGTAGTTGATGTCCGCTGGGCTCAGGGCAGCAATCATGGCAGTGCGAGAGTTACCACCTGACAGAGAGGGAGAGAGTCAGAGTGGGTGAGGGAGTCAGGCCTGGGGGAGAGGGTCAGAACTGGAAGAGAGAGAGAGAGAGAGAGAGGCAGAGGCGGAGGGGCGAGAGAGAGAGTCAGAGGCAGAGGGGGAGAGAGGAAGTCAGAGGCAGAGGGGGAGAGAGGGAGTCAGAGGCAGAGGGGGAGAGAGGGAGTCAGAGGCGGAGGGGGAGAGAGGGAGTCAGAGGTGGAGGGGGAGAGAGAGTCAGAGGCCGAGGGGCAGAGAGAGAGTCAGAGGCGGAGGGGCAGAGAGGATTTGTTTCCTACCAAGGTTTTCTTTGAGGAGCCAGGTTAGTACAGAGTCTCTGTACGGTATGAAATCTGATTTCTTTTTTTTGCTACTTTGCTGAAAAAGGAAAAAAGAAAAGGGTCTTTATAAGAGCGACCGTAAGAGAAAGAGCTAACATGCTATCGCTGCTTGCACTGATAACCTGAGTACTGAATGTATTTCACTGTATTCAGTGCAGCAATCAAATCCAGGGAGTATAAAAGCATCTCGATTTCACAGGACAGATGTTGCTGTGTGGCTTGTTACTCAGAAATGAAGCCGCTGCATCTGGCAGCCTCCCAGACATCCAGGGACGACGGGCTGCCCAGATCCATCCGTCCATCCATTACTCAGGTCACACTCACCATTTCAGCCAGGGCAGAGATGACCTTCCCCAGGGTCGTGAGGGACTTGTTAATGTTGGCTCCCTCCTGCAGGGGGAGTGACAATAAATACTTTAAAACACCATAATCTGACATCAGAATGTAGGTAATGTGGGAAAAAAATGCATGATCTAGGTTCACGCTAAATTTCACACAACAAAACATTTCCTTCCATAATCAAACCATCTTGATCTGTACGCCGACAAGCAAGAAAAAGTCACCCTGTAGCTTCTGTGTTAACTTTTTTTTATAGTGTGTGGAACCGGTCAATTAGCTGCCTTAATCTAATCAGAGGCTGGGTATTACGCCATGGTGTGATATGGTTTGAGATGCCTATGGTGCACGCAGACGGAGCACACAGGAGCAGGACCTCACCTTTAGTCTCATGCCTTTCGCTCCAGAGGAGTCAGCGCGCTCACTTCCTGCCAGATCCACCAGGCTTATCTTACTGACCTGAGAGAAGCAAGGGTGAGAGGCCGAGAGCACAAGGGGCTTGACACCCCAAACACACACACACACACACACACACACACACACGGACGAATGGACAACCTTCTCCGTGTCCAGGTTGGTCATCTGGTCGTGGCGTCTCTGGGTGAAGACGATGGTGAAGACGGCGTGTGAGCGGCTGCTCGTCTCATTCATGTTGGTAGCAGCCACTGTCCTGGAGGGGTGGGAGTGGTTCAGAGTCATTCTAGGGTGATTGAAGATGACCCCCCCACTTTACAGCAGGCAACCATCTTCTTGAGGAATCATACTGTCCTCATTAATTCTAGACACCGTATGTGGTCTTTGTGGACTTCATTGGCCATTCCCTTAACTCTTCCCACTTCCCCCACCAGGCCACACCCCCCTTCCCCCTCCAACATCCTCCTTGATTTAGTCCCACCCCCCTTCCATGTTGCACCTGGCCTTGTTCCCACTGTCCATGAGGTCGGCGATGTCGTCGAAGCTGGTGACGGCCAGCTTGGAGAGGTCCTCCACATAGGGGCCCATGATGGGGTGCTCCCTCACCCGCAGGTTGCCCCTACTCTTGGGGTTCAGCAGGTCCCGGACGCGCTCGCAGTAGATCTCCATGTAGGACACCTGCCGACACCGAGCCACCGTCACCAACTGTCACTTACACACGGCTCGGTGAGTCGCTGCCACGTCTCGACGGGTCTGACCTCCACAGAGAAGGAGAGATCAGGGTTGGCGTTGTCCACGGTGCGCTTGAAGAGGTCCTCACAAAGCTGGAACATGGCGAGGACAAAGGCACCGATTGTGTTAGCTGTCAGTGAGCCCATCCTCTAATATACACAGGCTGGACTTGACCCAGAACACCGGTGTCCCCCACCCCCCACGAGGAGCCTGATGTCAGTTATGCCCCCTACCTGTGGTATGATTCCCTGCTGGTCGGGCTCCTGCTTGCCCATCATGGTGTAGGACTTGCCGGCGCCCGTCTGGCCGTAGGCAAAGATGCAGACGTTGTAGCCCTCGAAGGCGTGCAGCAGCATCTCCTCGCCGATGTCCAGGTAAACCTGCCGCTGGGAGGCGAAGCCCGGCTCCTCGGCCTGTGCTGGGGGAGCAGCCCCCAAGTCTCAGAGCTGGAAGAGCCCCAGGGAGCCTCCGCGGCCGCCGACCATCTGTTCACCTATACACTCATCCGCCCATCCATCCACTTGCTCATCTACCCATCCATCCATCCACTCATCTGCCCATCCAACCATTCATCCATCCACCCACTCAAACCACACATCTCTCCATTCATCCACCCACCCATTCTGCCCATCCATCCATCCACTATCCAACCATCCATCCACTCACCAGCCCATGCATCTCTCCATTCATACTCCTACCCCTCCATCCACTAATCCATCTACTCCCTCAGCCACCCATCACAACCTAACTTCCTTTATCGCGGTGGTGTATACGTCCAGGTAAACAAACAATGGCTAATCTCCAAGTCTCTCAGAGACCTCGTGTGACACTGTCTCCTAGCAACACCAGTCTGCGGCTCCCCTCATCTCGATTCATTTGAATCCACTACAGAGTAAACGATGACGTTCATTTTCCTGTATCCTAAGCTGGACAAATCAGCACCTGCTGGTGACAAACCCACCACCCCGCCGGCCCGTCAGCCCCGTGGCAGAGGAGCGCAGCTCACCGAGGTGTGAGACCAGTAAGAGTAGTCAAAGGTGAAGGTCTTGGGCGTGTCCTTGGGCTGTTTGGGGTTGGAGATGCCTGTAGCCAGAAAGAGGACAGCAAGTCTGTGATCAGAAGTAAAACACGTCGGATGGATCATGCAAATGAGCACAGGAGCACCTGGGCACAATGTTCTCTCACACATCAAAACGCCAGCAGATCATGGGTCTTGGACACTGCAGCTCTTGAGCTCATTCTATGAACTAAACAATGAGCCGCATCCCTGAAGGAATATCGCATGGAACGATGGAAAGCACATCTACATTTATCTGATACTTTTATCCAAAGTGACTTACAGTAGGGGGCAAGAGTTACGATTCTGAGCATGCCTCCTGGGATCGGAACCCATGACCTTCGTTTTGTTAGCACAATGCTCTCCTTGTTGAGTTACAAGAGCTACAGTCAATGGTTCTCAACATATTTAAAACACACATGCCCTTTTAATATTGGAACCCAAACCTCCAACATTCTGGATGCACATTTTTTGTCAATGTTGCAGTTTTCTTTTACGTGCAGATGTGGGTTTTTCCCAGCGGTTTTTCAGGACCAGGAGCATTTACCAAAAGCAAAAGCGATGTCAGAACGGTCTGGGAACAAAGGAGAGGAAGTACAGGGTCTTTGCGTGCTCCTCTGGGGAGCTGGGTGATGGCATGTCCCATGAAGACAACCGTGATTCGCCTCATTTGAGACAGAGCGAGACACGGAAACCAACCAATGGCAGCAAAAGGGGCAGAACTGATGACAGGGAACCCATCTTTGTAGACAGTGTATTTAGGGTGGCAAAGCATATAATTAATGGATGGAAAGCTTTGTGTTCAAATGGTTTATTTATACTAGTGAAAAAATGAAGAGGTACATCCCAGAGAAACTGCAGATTCAAGGCTTATTTGGACAGCGAGAGAACACAGATCTGCAAGAATCATGGGGCTTAAACTGCTGGACCAGATCCCAGGTGGGGGGGGGGGAGGGCAGCTGTGAGTAAGGTACTTAACCTGAGGCATGCTGGTGAAACACAGCTGCACAAAAATAGGCATTGAAAGGATAAATAAAATGAATAAATAATAAAAATGATACTTATTCTTCCTCCTGTAGCTTAACAACTAGAGCACTGCGCTAGGAACACAAAAAGATCAAAGGTTCGAATCCCGGGGAGTACACACAAATTATAACCCTCTCTTGTATGTCACTTCGCATAAAAACGTCAGATAAATAATTAAAAAGTGCTAGCAGAGGTGCTGAATGTTAACTGGCCCACATCTCAACGGGCAGAGAGCGGAGGCTGTGTATCCAACAGCCAGCGGAGATGCACCAGTAGGTAGGTGCAGTTATGGATACCAGGGAGGAACTGTTGCGCATGAGAGGCCTTGTTTTACATCACGTGAAGCCATCTGGTTACAGTCCGACCCTTTCATCCACAAATAAATAGCATATAAACAGAAGCAACCTCCCCCGAGTAGGAGCAGACTTTCTGGGTCACAAGCTCCTGGACATGGCGGTCCAGAAGAACCTCAACAGTGAGTGCATGTCCATTCAGGTCCAAGAGAAGAATTCTAAATAAGGATTTGGCTGGAGTCTTTAGGAGAGGCCCTGGAAAGTGTTTCCAGCCAATAGAATGGCTGGGTGTGGTGCAGCGAGGCATGCTGGGAGATTAAGCTTGGAAGTTCAAGGAAGAAGGTAGGTGGGGTGGGGGGTTTACAGACGTGCGCAGGGCATGAGGCCACTGGAGGGGGTGGCACTCACAGTGGCATGCTTCCCAGAATACACGTTTGCTATGCTGAAGCCTGTTTTCATGGAGACGGGACAGCAGAGAGTTCTGGGTTATTTTTAGGTTAGGGGGCACAACTGGCCCCTCTCCCTTCCTCCTTCCTCTCACTCTGGGGCAGTGAAACAACACGGTCTAGCACACAGACCCCCCCCACACACACACACACACATACCCAGAAGTATGCGGTAAATGGATCGCCTACTCGGAGCAGCCAGAGAGGGCGCAGTTTGGCCCACGCTGGTTCCTCACACATGCTCGCCACACGGAGGGAAGGATGTGGGCCAGGGCGTCACAGAGGCCGCTCACTCGCCCGCCTCCCCGCATTCCTCTCCGCGCCGCGCCCAGCCAGCCACCCCTCCCCCTACACACTCCCCTCTCGGCCTACATCCCCGGCATGCCTGCGCTTGCAGGAGTTCTCGGCCTTCTGCGAAGCAAACGTCCCGTCCCGTGAACGACATCGCGAGGGAATTTAGAGGTACGCTTCACGGACCCGTCCATCGGGCAGCTGGGCTGCAGTTACTACAGATTGTCTCCATGGGGGCATGTTTTCGCCCCGCCATTTTTTGTCAACATTTCCGATACTTGCTAAACTGAACTTTAGATGTGACATGGCATCTGAATCACTCATCTCTCCATCTTGGCCTTTCCCCAGATCACCCCAAGTCACCGTGCGACATCCAAGACCTCTGAGGGCACCGCGAGTGTAACAGACACATATACTACCAGCCCCGCACACTTCTGCCTGCTAATCTGCATCATCGTTTTATACAAACACTATCCCTGCTCTGTATGACAAAGGCAACCTCCACTTCACTGTAAACAAGACTGCAGCTATTGTTCTTATTGCCCTGCTTGAGACGCCCAAGGAAAGAGTACTCAACCCACAACAGAGGGACCTGGCAACGCCAGACAGGAGCGACAGCCCCAGATACACTGGCCTCACCCGCAAACATGATTCTCCGCACAGTCAAATCATCACCCGGCTTTGACCGGATGTGATGCTCGTTTTTGTAACGTGGCGACTCCGAGTTAATGGGTCGAGTTACCCTCAAGTGGCTTTGTCCTTCGAGGTGTTTCATCATGTGGGCAGTGTTGGCCACTGGAACAGCCCAAGGTCACACGTTTGAGCTGCTTTTCTCGCAGAGGACACTGGCATCTGTCTGGTCACAAGCGGTTCTGGTCATATTTTTGTTTTAAAAAGGGGTTTTAAGACACTTTGCCTCAAGACATTTTCTTTGAGCTTCTTGACAACCCGAGTGTCAACAAGCCACTTACACGCACAGAAAAGAGTCAGATTTAAACAGATCTAAGTTTTTGGTATAATCACATAAAAAAAAAACTCTCGGGACACCAATATCTTCTCAAATATGTGATTTGGGAAGATTTTTCATTTCTTTTCTTTTTTTAAAACAAAGCAAGACTTCAAAATCACAGACCTTGGGGGTGGGATTCTCCTTTTAATTTTTATGTCGTATTGTCTCGAACGTGAGAAAATGCCACGTCTGGGACCATGGGGAGGGCTATGGCCGGGGCCTTTTCTTTCTGAAGAAATGCCTGGATCGAGTAACAGGGCTTCCCTCTGCCCCCTGGACGCAGCAGATCAGTCACAAAGGGAGAAACTGAGAGGGGGGGGGGGATTCAGAAGCAGAAGCCTGAGAACCTTGGTTTAAAAACAAACAGCCAACTGGATAAAGGCGTGTGTGGGAGCAGTGCCTACACCCTGCCTACACCCTGCCTACACCCTGCCCACACCCTGCCCACGCCTGTAAGAGGCAGGTCACCCCATACATGCTCTGTCCAGGTCCTACAACTCGCACCACCTTCAGCCACTAGAGCACCGGCTTCATGCCAAGTGGTCAGCTGGTATCCATGAGCTTGCGGGCACGCTTCAGCATGTGGGGGGGGGGGGGGGCTTTCAGGGGGCCTGCCGCTGCCAGGGTCAGCCACAGTCTGTTCTGGGTGAATGTGCTCTGGGTCATAAGTCTGGGATGCCTAGGACTGCTACCCCCATTTTGCCCACCCCCTACGTGACCCCTGGCTGAACTGTACTAAGCCAAATGGGTGGGTGGGTGGTGTGTCACTGACGCTCTTTAGGGAAAAACCAAGCCAAAAAAAAAAATAACGTACAAATGTACAACTTCGGCATTATTCGGACGGCAAGGCGTGAGCGGGCTGGGTGAGGCACCCACCACCGCATCTCGCCTTCAGCCACGCGGAAAGAGCGCAGACAGCTGCCGCTTGAGGATCGAAATGCTTCTCCCGCAGCAAGGTTTTTGGGATGTGCTCGGACGTTGATGCAAGCCTCGGACAGGAGCCAGCCTTTCGACATGGTGATGATTCAGCCAATAAGGACACAACTCCCACGATGCACTGGGCCCTCACCCTCCCACGAACAGGTCAGAGTAAGGGTGCGTGCAGGATGTCAACACTAAGAGGGCCCCACCCTCCTAAAAACAGGTCAGAGTAGGGGTGTGTGCAGGAACCAGAAGACGGTAGGTCCTGTGGTAATAACACAACCTCTTCGGTTGCATAAAAGGTTAAAAAATATCATACAAGAGCCTTTGACAACTTTCTCCATGGGGGAAATAAAATTTGTCGAGACATGGCATAAGATGAAAGACTAATATGGGCTGTCGCCAAACTACCAATCACAGGACTCATAAGAAATCCACTTATAATTAACAACATCCAACTGGCAATCAAAGAGCTTGTTACTTAAAGAAGCCTGACCACTTCTAAATTGCCAGTGAGAGCCCTTGTTATTTTGCAGAAGCACTTTACCAGTTCCAGACAGCCAATGAGAGGACTGGATTGCTTACAGAAGCTTTCTTGTCCCAGTTACAAATAGCTCAGATACGGAAGACTCGGGTTCAGAAAGTAGAAATCCAGACCAGGGTTCTCTTTCAACCAACCATTTCAGTATAGAGTCACAGAGTACTCAACTGTTTGGTTGAAACAAAACCTTGGTCAGGATTTGTATTTTCTGGACCTGAACTTTCCACCTCTGCCGAGGTTATAGAGACCTGCTTTACTTACAGGTTGAATTGTCCTGCATCTGGATGACACACTTGGCGCTGCGACTGGTCTCGCGGGAGTTGAAGGGCCGCACCCTCACCGCCACTTTCACAGAAGAGGCCGCCATCTTCCTCATTAAGGGGTGGGGTTACCAGGAGTGCCGGGCGATGGGGGAGGGAGTCAGGCCTGCGTGAGGAAAGGAAAACAGTAGGCTTAACATCTCCGTTATAAGAGTGGACATCCCTACATGGATTTCAGAAACTCTGGGACAGTGTGAGTCATCAGCAGACGCTCAATCGAGCTTCCCTCCGGGATATAACCCTTTTAAAGAAGTTTCCTACATTTGTTCATTCAACAGGATACAGCTTTGACCCAAATGGCTAATATTAGGTGATATACTTCGACAGCTGGTGTCTGACGAGAGCCTTATCTCTGCCTAAACTTTACAGCATTTCACGTATTGTGGCCATAAACGCCTGATCAGCAGAATCGAAACTGTCCATCTGCTACAAGCCGGCCTTCCTAGCTTTCAGTTCCATCACTGCAACAAAAGCAGGGGAACTGCTCTCTTAATGGCCACAGTAACTGCCAGAACACTTTCTGAAAAACCAGTGAGTGACGATTAGATCCATCAACTCGGTGCAGGGGATCTGACTTTCAGTGGAAAGAGAACTTGGCGCTTTGTTGCTCCACCTCCTACATTTCCTACAGAATAAAGGGCACCTTGGAAACTGGAAGGCGACCCAAGTGACCTTTGACCTCCACTACACCAGCCCCATGAGTGATTGGTTCACATTTCCCTCTGGTGGAATACCCACAATGCAAAGTGTTGCCACGCTCCCCCACTACCCCAGCTTGTTCATCTCTGGCTACAGCACAGTTTTGCCTTGCAAGATGACAACAGGAGGATTGTGTGTCTACAGGGCTACAATTCAGGGAGGGGGATTAAATGAGGGACATTAAAGCAAATTCCCCATTGCCATGGTAACACGGGAGGTACTCCGGGAGCTTGCTGTTCGTGGCTGGCACCTTGCACCAATGCAGTTTGCCGTTGAAGCCAAACAGCTTTGCGGGTCATGCTCCCCCAGGTAAAGCCAAACTGAGGAAGAACGCCAGCCAACCCCAGCCTTAATGCAAACATGCAGGGGTAAAGCGACCACTGACACAAATAACTCACCAGTTGCTTGGAAGGTGCTAATTATTCTATTAGACAGCAGGACTCAAACCCTACGGACCCTATGAACCAGCATCAGGGCATTTGTTGAAAAGTCCTACAGAACCAACAACAAAAGATGGAGAACTGAGACTTTCATTAAGAAAGTGACCGTGGTACCCAGAGGTCTCTGCTGACAGGACGTGTTTGAGATGTACCAATGTTAACATTGCAGCATGAACTCCGCAAAACCCCATACACACACACCAAACCGGTCTAATCAGTTTGGGGAAATGGAAGAGCTCCAGTTTCAGGATGCTGGAAGAACCCTGTCTCCGGCTGTGCCTTGGGGGCCCGATTCCATGGAGAGGTGAAGCTAACTTTTGTCAGGAACAAAGGAAGTTACTGTTGACTCGTAATATTCTGTTTGGGCTCTACCTTAATAGCTAGGGACCACTGCCCATCCCCGACACAGAGGAACAGAGGCTGTACAAATGAGAATGGGGCCAAAAGATAATGGTCTGGAGAAACACATCTGTCCCATACGTAGCAAGTACTTTCCACACGAAACTGCTAATGGTAAGAGATTCCACAGAGGTCATCAGGGAAGTGGTGCTTAAAGTAGTCCAGATTACAGACACTGACAATTTTAAGGGAACACCTGCAAATCCTGACATCCCCATACCACAAGTGACAGAAAAGAATGCCAACATATTTTATGTTTTTAGTTAGCACAATGGTGCCATTTCTCTGGTAGTTAGTTGGCTTACTTACCAGTACAATTAATTTATTCAATCTATCACTAAAAAAATAAGAACCCACATTTTTTGACAAGAATAAAAAGAGAGAAATACACTTCCCAAAAAAGTGTGTATCATAAACAATGCAATAGCACACAGGGATAAGGTTGTTTGGAAACCAAGCAGAATAAAGGGCAAGGTCTGCGATCCTGTACCGTGATCCAAAAGCAAGCGGCCCCTTTAAACCCGAGAGCGCAGGTGCACCTGCAAAAGACAGGTACCTCTAACATGCGAGGCGTACAGGTGGAGAAGCTGGCAGGCAGCCGGCACAGCGGAGACAGAGCACCACAGGATACATGGATAATCCCTGATGAACGAGAGCCAGACTGTGCATGTATGCACACGATTGGTCCCTGCTGATCAGACGCCGAGGGGGGTAGAGCCAGAGGAGTGCTCACACATGCCCCGATAGACACGTCTCATTAAAGGTGACTGATGAATCAAGTCCAACGCGGTCATTTCCCACACATCAAAAAGCGTAACGTTTAACCATTGATGTGCACAGACACTAAATTCGCACAGCACGAAGAACACCGAACTACCAACAGCTTCCTCGTACACGAAACTCAAAAGATCTCAGTCATTGCATTCCATGCCAGCACTGAGAACTGCAAGCAGTACAACCCGTCCAAACTGACCTTGTGCACAAAAAGACTGATAAAAGTATACAATGTTTCCAGACAGAACAGGGGAGGGAAACCATGTGGCTCAGTGGGCTAATCCACTGTCCTTGTGATTAGAAGGTTGCCGGTTTGAGCCCAGCCTTGGCACATCTGTGGCTCCTGAGAAAGGCCCTTAACCCCCAGGTCCCTGGGCGCTGCTATGGGTGGCTGCTCTTCGCGGCCAGCTTGCTCTCAAGCAAGCTGGGGGAGGCATAAAGAGAATTTCCCCATGGGGATCAATGAAGTATCAAATCACTGGGGAAATGCTACAAAGCACAAAGTTGCCCTCGCAGTTCAAGCAAAAGCCTGTGAAACCAAACATAGATAGGCAACCTTAGCATTTATCTAGGCAACATGAAAACACAGAGAAATCACTTGCATAAATGATAAATCCTTTGCTATATGTACAGCCAGTGTGTGGGTTAAGGGCCTTACTCAAGGTCCATAGACATGTGCCTGTTTTACCGAAGCCAGGGCTCGAACCGGCAATCTTCCAATTAAGGGCACAGGGACTGAGCCACTCACCGCATCTGGTCTTAGAAACAAAGGAAGCTGTTTACTAAACCCTTTTTAAAGTGCTGCGTACCTCAGCTCAAGTTAAAGCAATGTGGTAAATGCCTAACGTAGCCGTTTAAGTGCATAGCACACACCCCAGTAATCACCCTCATGCAAAAAAGGAAAAATAAATAAATAAATAAATAAATAAAACGTAAATCAGGCACAACCGGTTGTAAACCTGGAAAGCTGTTTCCTGTTTCACCCCAAGCCATCGTGAACTGCATTCCACCCAAAAATGTAGCTGACGCAACACAAGTGTGCCAACCTGCCCCTTTTCCGTTCGTACAAAGGTGTCAAAAATTGCTCCCCATTCTTCCTGAGCAATGCCAGCATCCTGTTGTCGCAGGCCGCAGCACCTGAGCTTCGGCATGATGTTCCTGCATAGCTGTGATTCCTCAGCAGTGACGTAAAGACTCCTGGACGCCAGCCGAGACTCCTGCTTCCCCACCTCGGAGCCCCTCTTCCCCGAAATGCGGCTTTTCCTCAGCCCATTCTGCGAATTACAAGAGGCACGTCCTGTTTGAAGCCGGAGACGGCACTGAACAAAGGAACACAGACCGGTTCCCCTTCTGTACCCCCCTAGCCCTCATTTTTATTGGGTCAGTCATCACCGATTACTGAGGCACCAGATGAACTTTTAAAACAAAAAGGGGCCCAACAAATGCTAACAAATAATAAAGGCTCACAGTGACGTAAAAAGTCACTAGCAAAGACAGAAAGATGATCTGAATAACAGCCATGATGACACGGGGCCCAAAACAGCAGGGAGACAACTCGATGGATATCCAGTGACCCTGGCTGCTCATGAGGGCGCACGGAACCATAACCCGACAAGTTGGGTGCCGAGACATTCTGCGAACGAGCTGGACCCTCAGGAAAGTTACCCGAGACTACCCAACTAGGCCTACACCTTGACAACGCAGCCAGATTAAACACCAGCTCCTCTTTCCACCATACGACTGGTCGATTACTACATTTTCAATAAACTCCCCAAGGCATGGCAGGCTGGCTTACAATGGACTTCAGACTGCGCTGCGCCCCCGCCCCCCCCCCCCCCCCCCCCCCCCC
>JAODJU010000063.1:120050-137206 GCA_026776725.1 Gnathonemus echidnorhynchus
GGCAAAATAAAAGTGTTGGCACAATACGGCACCAAGACTAACATCCTGCTTGCTAAACTGCCGGACACGACAAGGGGAAAAAAAAAAAAAAAGAAACTGAAAAATAACTGGATTGGTCTGGGTTGGGGGTCCAACATAATACACTTTCCCAAAAATCTCTAGTGGCACTCCTGTCTGTGTGTGTGTGTGTTTGTAACTAGCCATGCATATATCTGCTACTGGAGACCAGGCCAGTTACAACCAAAGTACACCTTCACATGGGTTCAACAGGCCCCAGGCAAAAGTAATTTGCCAAGCGTTGTCAGATTCCTGTAACCAATGTGCCAAATTCCCCAGCATAAGCTGGGCATAACCATCACCAGCCAAAAGAGGAATGAGCCGTTTCACGCTTTACCGTCCATTTTTTGAAGTAGTGCTTTCTCCCGTACAACAAAACATATAGTATAGTAAAGTATAGTATAGTATAGTAAAGTGGGTGTAGTGCATTCTAAATGAGTGCATAAGGTCACACCGTGTCATGCCCGTCTCACGCCAGGCAGCCAGAGAGGCTCTGAAGTTGATTCGTGAGGGCATGGCCGAAGCTGACTTTGATGAGACAGGACGGCTGGCAGGCCATCACCCAGAGAGAGGGAGTGAGCACGCACGCTGGCATTTCGGCTGGAGCGAGAAGAACGAAGTCACGTGCGGTGCGTGTTCCATGTTGAACCGTAAACAAAGTGGCGAGAAGGGGCGACGCAGGGGGTAGGGAGGCTAAAGCAGCACAGATGGACTTGAGTCTTTTTACCCAGCTTCGCCTCTGCCGTTATGTGCGAAACCCCCTCCTAACCCCCCCACCAGCTGCCATTCCTCAGTGTGAAATGGAACTAGTACCATCAGTTTAATCAATGCAGTAACTGATCAAAGTATGGACAGGAGGTAGCATGCTGAACGCTACAGAAGACAGCTACAGTTTCTGCCATTTCAGCCCCAGCCATTGCATTCTGCTTTGTTTTTAAAGATTAGTGCTCACACAGAGATTTAAAGATTTCTGCCTCGAATACGAGTATTAGCTTGGAATGCAGACGGTATGACTGTACCTCCCAGACACTGGTTAAATCTCCAACCCCTGGTATGTGGCCTAGCAAAAGAGAACAAACATCACCTGATGATGTCTGTCTGGCCCACGTCGCCGTGATCCAACTAAAATGGCTGTCGGGCACGTAGCCCTCCCCGACACCAGGAGGCGCTGCAGATCCCCAAACATGGCAGGAAGGCGATATAAACTCCTCGTCACTCTGACCACTGACTCGGCAGGAGGAGACCTGGTGTTAGCTGATGACATCACTGCTCCCGCTTAGGGCTAAGGGGGGCTTGGTGGGAACGGGACAGGAATGGAGCATCAGCATGTAACGACAGCCACAGGAATGTAAACCCCCTCCCACAGACTGACCCACACACACCACCCCGAACTGTCATTTCCTCATGCAGGTCCTCCAGGTGTGGAATCTCTGCCATCCGATCAGGGCTTGGCCAACCCACAAACGCTCTGCTCAGACGCTAATCACATCCTCGGCACACCTGACCATACTCCTGTTGACACCTTCTCTAAAGATCTTCCTCGCTTTTCCCAACATTCGCTGATGCTTCCTACGTAATGGGCAATGGACTAAATATCGAGAGATGCTGCGGGTTCACAACTCTTATGTTATGAGAGGACACGTCGAGGTCAGACGTCCTTAAAGAGCAGACGAGACTGTGAGGCTCCTGGGGTGATTTTTCACTTAGCTATCCACCGTCACGGCTGAGTTCTACCCATGAACCAAAGAATAAACCTCAACGCAGTCATGCTACCAGTGCACAACCTGTGAAAACAGTCAGGCTGAAACGGTAATGCTTACAGTATGACATCACCACATGATTCAGGTGAACACACAACATGTGCAAATAACACCAGCGCCATGTGACTTACAGCACATAACAGAAAATTCCTGACAAATTGAACGGAGCCCCAGTTAAGGTTTAACATGCGGAGGGAAAGGAGATTACCCATATGTTTGCGTGGAAGAACAGTAGCTGTTTGTTACAGTTTGACACGTGATGACCAAATCATTCTTACTCTGGAAGATCAGATAAAACAAAGACAAGAGCCAACTCAGATCTTACAAATGCTTACCGAGAACCTGGTTTAACCCCAAGTTAACCAACAGTGCAAGGTTCTAATGAGAAACAAGTTGACAACCCCCCCCCCATGGGTGTCACAGCCATGCTTGCCCCATCCCTAAGCATAATACAACTTCACAGACCTTTTCCCATGTGATTTCAATGAAGCCAACGCAAAACATCCGTGACTCAAGAACTGGCTCTCCTTGACAGCCCTGAGTATCTATAAATCGACTGAGAACTTAAAGGAAACATTTCGCTCTTGGCGGCATTAAAAGCAGAATATGAAATGCTACCACATTCCAGAAATACGCAGCAACCCACAGGCTGAAGACTTCATTAAGTAGCGAACAAGACATTAGGAAGGCTGCCATGCGACAAAAGGAGGTGACCACAATCCCCAAAGCCAGAAAACTATAGAGACAAAACAAATGATTTTACCAAACACTATGCTGCAACTCATGTTGAAGCGTTCCAGTGCGGCCATTTCAGAAACAGAGAACTTGGATGTTTAGCTCCGAAGAGCCCTGGAGTACACAAAGAGCCATCAAAAGATCTAAAGATGTTAGAAGAAAGTCAGTCCATCCAAAAAAAGAGGTCACATTTTGTTTAGTATCATCATGCTTAAGTTAAAGGATTATTCATATATGCCAAAGTATCTAAAGCCAGAGTACTGAAGGTGTCACCAAACTCGAGCCACATATTCAACAAGACCATCACATGATTCTCATTTCCAACAACCTCCACATGGCCTGTCTGCAGTTACCGAGACGAAGGACACAACATAATTTTCTATTATGGTGGAATTTCCCTCCAGTCACAGATGAGGAGCTTAAATATTTAGCAATAACATCAGTACAGTGAGAGCTGATGCAGGAACCTATTAAACAAGAATGAAGGCCAAGTGTTACCACCAGGACCGCTGCACGGCCCCCCCTTCCTGTCAGAGGCCTTGCTTGCTTTGACTACATGCTGGGGGGTCAGCTCACAGAGAAACTCTGGGGTGTTTGATGGTGCACGTTTCCAAGGGTGTGGGTTGTGTGCAGCAAAGGAGGTCAGTGCCAAAGCCAGGTTGCTTGGCTGCTGATAAGCAACCAGGAAGAAGAGATGGAGTTTGAGCAGCGCACACACACACACACACACGGACCAGACACAGTCAATAAAAAAAAAATGCATACACGGAAATATTATGATTATTCTGCCGATGCATAAACTCGTGTGTAAGTGAAAAAGGTGCCAAAGGGCTACTGAAAGGTGTCATTTTAGAAGCCATGGAATAATTTTACATTAAATTTGTTTAGCAGACGCTTCTACCCGGAGCACTGTACTATTGAAAAAGCAGGATCAGCCGTCCCTGGAGCAATTGGGGTTATGAGTCTTGCTCAAAGGCCCCAAAAGTGAAACACTGCCAACCCTGGAATATGAACCAGCGTCCTTTCGATCACAGGCACAATGTTTGGGGGGGAGGGGGGCACAATCTGTATCCATGGGAATCTGAATAAAGGCGTCCTAATCACCCAGAATGCATCAGCCTGTTTCTCTGCAGAAAGGGAACCATCAAATAAACAACCACATACTGATATGTCCGCAGCACTGAGCCAGCCCAGCACCAAACCTGCCTTATTTATGCCCCCCACCCTAATGTAAAAACACCCCCTAAGAAAGCAGCCTATAGGAAGGGCTGAGGGCCCTTATATGGGGCTGGTTTCTAACCAGACTAGCCGTTTCGTAACATCTGACAGCAAGTCAAAGAGTCGCCACGCATCTGTCTCCGAGTTCACACACGTGCCGTCCGGAGGGGACCATTCGCCATCGCAACGCCGACATGCCAAGCAGGCCAGGGGTCTTTCTGCGAAACCACACACCCCCCCCAAACACCGAGTGCACAATTCCCAATTTCGCACAGCTTTTTTCACAGACTTAATCTTGTCTCCACATCACATTAACTACCAACACCTGTGCAACAAAGGAGAAAAAAATTGCCTGTACCCCCCCCCCCCCCAAACACATATACTTTCATCAGGCTGGGTGTTTCCAGCCTCACTGTACTCAGCTGCCAGGTCGTCGAGAGGCCACTCATTGTGTGGTAACTTTTTACCTTCACAAAAGATGCATCTCCCTATTCCTCCGGCTCCCCACCCACCGAGACCGTCGGGAGACTTTGCGGAATGCTGTTTAATTTTCTGAATGATGCATTGTGACACCACCGAGGTTATTAAAACAAAACACAAACTACTATTATGTGTGTGGCACCCACCCGGGAGTAAGTGTCAATCTCTCTGACAAAAGACAAACTGAGGACAGCGAACAGGCTGCCAATTCATTCCTCAATAAATAAAACCACGTTTTTACTGCATGATAGCAGCTCAGGTGTGGAAAACATGGCCGACCTAAATATAAGTCGGAAAAACTGATATAGTTCAGCGGGGGTGTCCAACTCCAGCCCAGGACATTTTTGGGTTTCCCCTCATTTAACACACCTGATTCAACTTCTCTGCTATTTACCATCCATTTCTTGAGTTGAATCTGGTGTGGTGGAGCAGGAAGAGAGCTAAGCTGTCCTAGTACGGCATCATGCCAAAAAGGGGGGACACACCAGGCAGAATTCTGTTTACATGAGGGCAGTTTTAAGGTACTAGGTCTGCGCTGTTTTCTACGTCGTCCATCTGTCACTATCCTGGGCGCAGGGGCTGCTGTTGGAATCCCGTCTGGACGTCCTGCGTCCCACGTACAATTGGAAAGTCATCACGCTGCATACCTACACCCTCGGCCTCTGCTAAAGATAGCACCAGCGCCCCCCTCCCCCGGCTTTTCAGCGTAATCCGCAAAACACAGAGAAATGCCCACCGCCGTCCCTAAACTTCGTCCCGGAACTTTTTTTTTTTTTTTGCGGTTTTTTTTCCTGCAGCAAAATCATAACGGTGTCAGAAAAACAGAGAGATTTCAGTAAAGGAAACGGGGCCCACAAAGGGGTGTCACTTTCTCATCTCTGTCTCTTGACTGATGATCAGTCATACGGGTGGGGGGGGGGCGAGGCCGGCCAGCCGGCCGGCTAAGCAGACCCTACTCATACCATCGCGAAACCGGCTGGGGTGGGGGGACCGGCGGCCAAACCGTCTGGATCACACCTCCCCCCACATCATAACAGCGGAAAGTTTTAAACTCTAAACCGGCTTAAAGAAACTCTGAGTCTTTACTCAATACTATGGAAACTTAAGTCTGGTTTATATGCAATTACATTATACAAAAACTACACGCAAAAAGAAATTAGGTACTTTTTAAAAATCAACTAAAACCACTCACCGCTTTTTGGGTTGAATTTCCTTCCTCTCAGTGCGGTTTAACAGTCCTCATTGTTGCTAAAGGAATCACTCGCCGAAATGTCCTTACGGTATAATTAAAGTTTGACCCGCTGCTCCCCCGATCGAGCCCAACACCGGCCCGTCTCTTTTTGGGCCGGACAAATCCCTGGGACCACAGCTATCGGTCTGGGGGGGTGGAAAAAAGTTTCATGGGGGCGCTGGCTGTGTCGTTTTTTTAAAAAAAATATATAGGTAAAATAAGGAATTAGAAACTAAAACCTGATCTGGCAGAAAACTTTGAAGCGGATACTTTTGTTAACGCGCACAATTTAAAGCAACATCAGAACCGGAACCGATGAAAAGTTGACCGACGGCCCAGAAAAGGATTCGGGCCGGGCGGAGGAGAACCCAAACTTCAGTCCCCTCTCCGGACAGCCAGCGCAGGTGACCTTTACTCCTCCGCAAGACTGGGGGGAAAGTACGTTCCGGCAGCCGACGGCGATGTCTCGCTGTTAATTATTTTTTTAAAAAAGGGAGAAAAACTAAATAAAGAAAAATAAAAGAAGAGTTAGCAGCAGCGGCGGCCGCGGTCTCTGCGTGCGGCCCGTCGCTCTCCCTCGCGCCCCCCCTATGCGGTCCCAGCGGCTCGAGCCGGTCGCCATCTCCCGCCTGACGTCACGGCAGCCGGCCCAGCCGGGAGGATTTTAAAGGGCCAATGTCGCTTCCTTTGGGAAAAACTTCAGGGACAATTGGGGGGGGATCGATCCTATCTCATTGTCCCCAGTCAAAACACACACAACGCATAGAAAAAATAGTACAGTATCACAACTCTGATTTTATAACGGTTATAAGATTGTTGCTGAATGATGGTGTAGAACAGGTCAGCACAAGTCTTATTCAGTACTGAATGTGTTAGAATTAAAGGTCCCAGTTTAAAGCTGTGCAGGTGCAATTCCAGCCTGCTTTTCTGAGGAATACCATGATATTTCTGGCGGAATTATATTGGATCACTGAACTATAACTTTAACAATGCATTATAGAACACTAAAATGATAATCGAGATCTACATCATAACCTGTTTTAGGACTTCATACTGGATATTTTGACAGAATGGTGAGGAGTTCTACAAGGCTATGTCACCTATAATCATCTAGGACTATACTGCGCTTGGTCTTTTTGTAGGAGTAGATTTACAGTGGGCATTGGGATATACCAGGCTCAATGTGTTAGACTGTATTGCATTACATTTACTTAAAATTTAAAACGAAATGCAAGGTTCTGACCATATGTCTTCCACTGTCACCCATAGCATCAAAGGAACAAAAGCACAACGTCCCTGGTACTAATTGCAATTACTGTAAAATTTAACTATACTCCAATATTTATATACTTCCACCTTGTATATACGTATGCATCCGGAGGCACTCAATATTTTATTTGTTTATATCAATACCTGTAGCCTATTTTTATTTTGTTATGTGTGTGTAGCTTAATAAGCAGAGCATACGTATGCGTCGAATCTGTTTGAAGACTGTCTTTTATTATACTGTATGTACTATTCAAGGGACAGCAAATTTCGTTGTACATCTGTGCAATGACAGTTAAAGATATTCTATTCTATTCTATTTGTGAATGATACTGTAACTGAGCGTCTTAGAGCAAATGCATGGAGGACAGCGCATGCAGAGGAAGCAGGGCGCTTCCTGATCCTGCCCTTAGTTCGCCTTTTCTCCCAGGCGGGATAACAGTGCATGTCCCAGATATACAGGGCTCCCCCACCCAGACACACACCAACCCCGAAACCTGGATCGCGTTTTTACTTTCATGGACAAACATTACCGGCTGCTGTCAGTTTCGTATTGGACTCGTTTTCAGAAAACAGCTCCTCGTATATTATGTTTGCCAGACAGCTCATTGATTTGAGATACTGTTACTTAGCATTGGTTTTCTGGTTCGTTATGACACGACATTAAATCAGTGTTTTGTTTTTTTCCCCTCGTTGTTTGGCACCAAAATATCAAGACTACTGTAACGCCTTTGTTTTTGACAGGTAGTATTAACTTGTCATTGAGCTAAATTTAAGTTAAGTCCTTTTAATCACTCCGTTGAAATGAGTAACGCGTATACATCAAAATAAATTCATAATTATATTTAGGTATATTTAACAGCAGTGTACTAAAATATAGTTGAATAAAAATCGGCCCGGGAACAATTATTTGTCAATCGTCGTAGCGATATTATAGCTTCACAGCTACCCTTTTAATAATTTTTATGTATTAATTTGAACAGAAGTTCGTGTAAATGTATAATGTATGCGTATCGTTTTCCCTGGTTCAATATTTTGGTGTAATAACTCGTGTTTTGGTGTAATAAAAACGTGGTTAACGTAGTAAATATATAAGTGAATACACAGTAAGTCATTGTTTTTGTAGCAAGCTAGCTAAGACTAGCCGCCTATACAGAAAATAACACCAACGGTGTCAATGTAGGAACCAGCCAGGGAAATCAATTTGAATGAAAAAATAATTAGATTGTATCTTACTTAATTAGCTTCTTTGTTGGTTGTAAGTATAAATAATTTTAAAGGAAGCATGCAGACCGTTTTCTGAACACTGACGGCTAATCGCGACTACTAATTGGGCCTTGGCCACGGACACGTACGGAAGACATATTGATGTCTTCATTCAACTCATTTATCTATCATTTATCTATCCTTTATCTCTCCATCTCATAACTGCTTATCCTGACCAGAGGCGAATCGTTCAGGCTCTGATCCTGACCAGGGCCTGGAGCTCGTCTCAGGCAGCCCAGTACAAAAGGTTGGGGTCCACCCTGGATAAGATGCCAGTCCATCATAGGGCAGTCCGTCACACACATATACGGTCACACACCTTAGAGACCCATCCCATCTACACCCTTACAACATGTACCCAGCGTTTGAGAGCCATCTGCAGTGATTTTCTGTATTTCACAGTGATAACACTGGAGCTGAATTCAAAATTGTTCCTGGTTTAATCATCTCCAGGACTGATTACTATAATGCTGTAATGAATTTCTAAAACACAGTTTACCAAGAATCCTGAGGGATTTATGTACTTACATTATTTAATTTGCTTATTTATTTTTCCCCCCCCTGTACTCAGGGACCCGCTATCTTATCGTTTCAGGACTGGCACGCACAACTAAAACACTATTAACCTGAGTCTCTTGGCCAAACTGAGAATGTTACCTCTTATAACCCCAGGAGCACAGATGACCAACGATGATACCAACAGTGACCAATTTCTTTCATTTGCAAAGTGAGTAACATAATATATTTTATCTTAAGCTGCTGTTAACAAAACATGCACACAGAGGCACTGTGACATATATATAATTGACTAGACTTGACATTATTGATCCCCTTGGGGGGGATTCCATCAATCCAGTGGCAGGCATACAGATATAAAGAGAATAACAAAAATACAGTTACAGTAAGGAAAATGGTATAATAATGTATTTAAAAATATTAATGGCTACTAAAAACATATCAACAGCTCAAGCAGGCATATGCAATCACATATAATATTGTGCTATTATTTGAAATGGGCAAAGGGACAGAGTAGATCATGATACAGGGTAGACATTATATTATGCATCCATATTAGACCAGGAAACATTATGAAAATTATGTGGATCAAATACATTGGGCATATATATGTGCATATAGCAGACGTACAACTGAATTTGTGCAGTGCAAGCAATGTATTAGTGATACCACATAAATGTTTGAGATTACAGACTGTTAGACCTTGGATTTGAGATGTTAAGTGAATTATACTAATATTCTGTATATCCTGAATGATTTCTTTAGAAATATCCAGCTTTATAAATTGATATATAACAGCTAAAATGGCAAAGCTATTGTATTGTTACAGACAAAAAGGCTAATGATGTTAGCAGCTAGTTATCAGATGACAGTGCAACCTTTCTGTAAAAAATGAAGGAGATCTTCTTGCTGGCCTTCTTGGGTTTCCTCCCAGGAGATCCCGTACAGTGTGGCGGAGCTATGAGACAGAGACGTCCTTCACGCCAGCTCCATCCTGGAGGCGCTATCCCCCAGTTCATGATCCGTCGGGCATGAGGTTTTTTTTTTGTTCTTCGCAGTGACAGGCTAATCTGAACTCACTGCCAGCACATCTTACACCCAAAGATGAACTGAGAGACACGGGTAGCCATTTGAAGATGTGGTGACACTTGTGGAATGTTCTCGCACCCAACGATCGCCCTGTAGCACATGTGTGATCGCAGTAACTAACGTATAGTTCCACCGTCATGCCCAGCACATTCAGACACGGGCTAAAATCACCGCTTAGTTAAATATGAGTTTGCATAACAAACCATCTCAATCGCAGTGCGAGATTTTCTTAATGCCAACACTGACTTACTGTAACCCGACACAAACTTGCATGTGAATATGAGGCCTTCGGTGCTTTTGTTAAAAACAGTGGGATTTCTGAAGCTGAGTAATGTGAATGAGAGGCCTTTTATAACCAATCTGGTGCTGTAATTGTAAAAAATGGCACGCTGAATTCTCAGAATGAATTATTGCAAAACGGCACTGCAATTAAAGCAATTCAGCTAAACTACTACTAAAAAACTCATATAACAGTGGTTCTATCGATGTCAGTAAAATTAAAAATCTATAACTATTGTTGCGGGAATGTAATTTCCCTTTTTTCCCCCAGAGTTCCTTTGCTGTTGCCATTGGTTACTGAAGGCTGCTTTTGCTGTTGCTGGGATAGCAGAATCTAGCTGACAAATACACTTTCCTTTTTTACTGTTTGCATGTCTGTCATTGCACACATGCATTCACATGTACACATAACCTCTGCCCTTGCCATTCCACAGCCAACGGCCTGGCGTACAGCAGTTCCCTCATAATTTTCTCGTGGCAGAGAACTACATGGATACGTCTGCAGGAATGGTAGGTGTTGCGCTGGGTGGTAGACACAGGGACCTTAGCGTTATGCTAAAAGCCACCGGCATGTAGGTAGCAGACGAGAATCCTTGTCTTAAAAGACGACTTTCAAGTTCTGGCCGCGGGGAATGTCGTGTACGTTTCACATTCCTCATCACGGCATTTAAGGTACATGTGCATAGAACAGAGCAGCACTGGAAATAGGAGATTGACACTTTTATATTTTCAGTGCTTGTTCTTGCCTGAAGTCCTTATAAGCACTGAGGCATTACAGAACAGACCAGAACGAACACTTACCCACAATTATTCAGCTTGCGTTCTTCCTGCAATGATACCACATATGATTGTCGGAGACTTCAAGATTAATCTAATAATAGCTGTGGAACATTTAATTCTTTCGGTATTTCACACCTAATATACTTTGCATGAGGCGTTTGTCATTTTTTTTCTTTCTTTTTTTTTTCTTTTTTGAAGTCGTACTCCGACACCCATACAAGACTGGTAGGATTAGGGAACCGCAAGCTCTGCACTCATTTAACAGAGAAAGCATCGATGTAAAAATATCAGTTTCCCTCAAAGTCTAGCTTGGTTGTCCAATGGAAGCCTTCGCTTACACACCTGGGTAGAGAGATCATTTACATTCTCATTAAAATCCATTAAGGTCCTGGAATAAAACATTTATTTTGAATTCTATTGGGGACTCTTGAGCATCACTGGAGTCCTTTATATAACTTATAATCTTGTACTTTGTTTATGGCTTTTAGTTATAGTCGTAGTCATTTTGTATAGCTGATGCCTGCATCTACTCCATAGGAGTAACATGAAAGGTGCCCCCCCCCCCCCCCCCCATGGGCATGCAGCAGCATCATGCTGTCTTTTGTCACGCAGGCAGGGTGCGCTGTGTCCCCAAAGCCCCTCCCAGGACAGAGGCTGCCTCAGGCTCCGGAAAAACTGCCCACGCCCAGGGAACTGATGGGCCAGCGGAGGAGGGGAGGGAGGGGGGAAAGGGTGGGGGGGTCGACGGAAGGCGACGTTGCACGGCACAAGGCCGCAGCAGTGCTGCAGCACATCAGGGACTTGAAGAAGCGGCAGAGCGCCATCGACAAGTAAGCTGGGGAGGACGAGGGTACCCCCTTTAGGAGGGGCAGAGTATGACAAGCCAAAGGTACCTAAAAGGCAGCAGTGATGATGCAGCTACTAAGAAACACTGCCAAGGCACCATGGCACACAGGACAGCAGAAAACAAACTTAGTCGATTCATTTATATTAAAAACATTTCAGTAGCACAGGGAATGTGCCTGCTAACTAACTAGCTGGTGTCCATTTCACAAAAAAAGCAGTGAAATGATAAAACTGATGTAAATAACTGTCACAGAATGTAACCAGAGGTATTTCTTCTGTTTTTTTAATCATTCTTTTGCGTCCCCCTAATCAAATGGTGCCCTAGGCGATCGCCTACGTCGCCTATAGGGCAGGCCGGTCCTGCATGCCGCTGTATGTTCAGCATTGATATTGTGTTGCATCTCTCTGACTAAACATAAAAACACTAAAACGATTTTAATAGAACGACATTAATCCTGTGAATAATATCAGATGTTAGATTCAGGTCAGTACATGTGCTGGGATGTGTCAGTGACAATATTCACTTCATCACATGGGCAGTTAGGGAGAATCATTTCATACATGGGTGGATGAGTTTTCACCCATAATTGTCCTGCCAGAGAAACAAACAGCAATGGGGATGAGTCGCCTCTTATATATGGCACGGCGTGGCCTTTTTATCCTGCAGTTTGACATGTTTGTAATCCGTCAGCCGAAACCGGTGAGTGCTTCTCCTACAGACTGAAGACAGAGAAGTGGTGGAGCTCAACAAACGGCCAGGACAGCGAGGAGGACTCGTGGGGGCCGGTCGAGGGGTGTCCGCTGCCCCCGATGACCAAATCAGCACTGCAGGCTGGGGGCACAGCCCCACCCCCATCCGATTCCCATGGGTCATGTGACCAAGAGGTGGGCACTGACTCACCAAACACATGGCATGACCCACTGATTTGACGCTCTGACAGCACACACATCTAGATATATAAATTAGAACTTTTTTTGTGTTTCTGAATATTGCTAGTGTCGTTTAATAAATGCATTACTATCGTTATTAATCGTCCTTTGAGGCTGCCCTACTGCTCTCTAGGAACCCTTAGAGTCCCTCTGTGATGCCTCTGCAGGTGACGTTTGGCACACGGTTAGAGAAGCTGAATCTTGCTCCCGGAGGAAACCCGATGATGTCATTCGTCTTGACAACTGCAGACAGACAGGACCACCACAGTCACAATGTCCCATTCTGGCGCCGGTTTGGAAGAACTTGGTACAATATAGAGCAATAACTCTTTTTAAATACAGTATTATAAAACATAATTAATACATTGGCATATATAACACAGTTACCGAATTTAAAAAACAGATTTCTTTCAGAGGTGAAGCTACCTGTGGTATGCTTTCCGTAAAGTGATTTTTTTTCTTAAATTTTGTGAGTTAGAGGGGAGGGACAGGTGCTATGGCAAAACGTCCTGTGACACCTATCTTACCATTATAAACAGCAATATATACCTACCTACCACAACAAAACTGACAAATATTTGATTAAAGGCTCATTAAACATGTTCAGCGCACTTAAACTGCATGACCTTAATTAAAGCACGGTTCTGGTGTGGACACAAAAGCGTTGCGGTTTTCAAATGAAAACTGACCATGCAGCATTGTTTTCGTACCGTCAGGATCTCGAATGAAAGAAGATATTGGTTCGCGTTCATCTCCTTTTACGGAAGTTTCGAATCAAAAAAAAGTTTGATAGAGTATTTCCTTGTATTTCCTCTGACACGCCTGACACCTACTGGCAGGACGAGGTAACAGATTAAAACTAATTATTTATCGTCGGCGGGGAAAGTCTCTGCTGCCGGCGTTTGGTTTGGTGACGCCTGGAAGCCTCAGCTGTCAGACACACATTAACGTTTATTCTCCCTGTGGCATAGTGTTAATTTATTAATTAAGGTCCTGGCCATTTCTTAACGCCGCAGTGTCACTGTGTCAAAGTTGTGTCTTGCTTTTAGCGATAAACTGACGCGAAGTCTGTTCGCATTTTTCTGTTGTAAAAGGGATTCACTTGTGTAACACCCAGGTTCGCATTACATGAACATATTCAGATTAAACTATTTGGTTTTATTGGTTTGTTCTAATTGCATAACACGTTAGTCCATGTTTCTTTAATTTTAACCCGTATTTCAAGGGAAAATTGACTTCAATTTAGCAAAAGATATGCTATATAGGCCTATTGCATTTATCCAACAGAGGAAATGGGTCGTGGAAAGGAAAGCGTACAAATCTTTTAATAATGAATAAAGACGATTCCGTATTAAAGCCTGAGACGTTTCTTGTGCGTTTGTATTTGTATTCAGCCTGCGTTAATGGCTCATGAACTCCATGAACATTGCATTTATCCATCCAGACACATATATTAAAGTTATTTTTGTAATCATATAGGCCTGTCCGTCTGTTAGGAATGTCTGAACGAAGTGCAATTTGCGAACATGTGAATGCATATTCCAAGATGAAAGCTTTTATTTCAATTTTCTGTCAAAAAAAATCAATGCATTATTATTGCTGTTGTTGTTTTTCATAATAATAATAATAATAATAAATGTCGGAAGGGTTAGGGGTGTATCTATGACATGCAGTGACTCCAACTTAGAACAGTGAGGAGCCGGTGGTCTTTCCCCTAGCCCCCCCCCCCCCAACCCCTTTCTCCGCCGCTTTCACCGCACTCGTCTCTCTCTCTCTCTCTCTCTCTCTCTCTCTCTCACACACACACTCTCTCTCTCGCTGTCACTTTGCGCGATGACGTCAGTCTCCGAAAGAAGATGGCGGCGCTTAAGAAGAGGGCGGAAGGTGAGGGCAGATTCGCTGGCTTTTTCTTACTGTCTTGCGATGTTTCCTTTTTCAAAAAAAAATTATTAACCGGCCGCCGCGTCCATCCTCTCCGTGAGACCCGCTCGCTCTCTGCCGCTCCTTCGCAGACCCCCGTCGCCGTTCTTGCGCTGCGCTGGGGGGGGACACATTTGACTGGTTAGCGCTGTCGGCTTCACCAGCGTTAGCCAGCCGAGCACTGAGTCCGTATGACTGAAATCTGCACGCCAGTGAGCCCGGGCAGTGCACTGCCTTCAGTGGGGGGTGTGTTCGCATACCCCCGTCGGCACACCGAGCCGCGCCCGCGGCGCTGTCTGCACGTCCGACCGGTTCCCTGTGCACACTAAGCCGCGATGGGCTCCCGCCTGTCCGTGTCTAGCTTTGCTAAAATGGTCTCTGTCGGTTCCCTGCGAATGGGTAGATGGACCCCCGCTCTCGGGGGCTTTGGGGGGGCGGACACTTGGGCCGGGATCGCGGGCGTAATTTAAGGTTAGCAGTGGGGGGCACGTTGGTTTAACACACTCAGCTGTCTAGCTGGTTACATTTTCACTTTTCACGCCTCCCCCGCCCCCATGATGTCAAATCTCATGGCAACAGCTGGATGTTTACGTGCAAAACACTGGCAAGTTGCTCCGAGGTGCAAGCAGTGCCCACCCGGCTTAGGTGAAGCTGACAGGGAGGAGCGATCTCCCGGCACCGGGGGCAGGGTGTCGCGTGCCGCAGGACCCGTACAGTCGCCCATGAGCTGCGGTTTGTTTTCGGTCGCCACCATACCCCTATTTCCTCTTCTTTACCCTGCTACGATGAAAGAGGTGCAGAAGTGCACAGTAGGGACATCCCCCCCCCTCCAACATGCGTGTGCGCTCCGTGGCCCGGACGGACGGTTTCATTAGCCCGGAGTGCTTCCGTGTGCCTTTTCGGTGTGATCGTCTCTCCCGCTGAATTAAGCTGATTCGCCGGGGCTTCCGGATACCGTTTCAGCCCTGTCACACGAACCGCGCCGAACCTTCTGTACCCCTTGGCCACCATCGATTATTCATTGAAACACATCGGGAGAAGTCCGTATCGAAAGTATAAGCCAAGGCGCCCCCCCCCCGTCCCTACAAGCTGTAAGTCATTCAGGAGAGAGGTGATTCTGTGGCTGTTGCGTTACCAGTGAGATCATGCCTGCGGATGCAATGGGGGATGAATCACAGAAATACAGGCTGGAGTAGATCCCAGATCGCAGGGATCCACCTGCGTCTGGCCCGGGGACACGATGCTGGTGACCGTCAGTGGCATTTGGCATTTGGGTGAAAGGTCTCGTGATGATCTCTTGTCCCCTGTGTTCCGATGACCGTACTTCGTTATTAAATGTTGTATGGGTTTACGGTCGAGTTCCCGCCGGAAGGGTTTACTGTGAGGCTTAACGTGAGACTGGGGTTAGGTAACCAGGAGCGATTAGAGAATGCAGAAGTGGAAGTCAAAGCTGCGATTGCTTGTCAAAGTGCAACTGTGATAAGATGATGCAGGCTGATGGGCAAAGGTCTGTTAATGAGTCACTCTGCACCGGCAGGTTATCGGGTCTCGTCCCTGGTGGGTGTGACCAGATCAAGGACTGTTTATAGCTAGGTTATGTAATAACAGATTGACACGTTTGAGTGCATGTTGGGGTGCTCTGTGTCTGCTCGCATGTATACGCATGTCAGTTCTGCTGCATATTAAAACTCTGCCCCTCCAGATCCACTTCTCTTCATTCTCCACATGTATGCAGCCGTTTGTTCTTAAACCTGGGACGGAACACACCTCGCGCCCGACACACCGCTGAGCACTTCTACTTTCCGAGACCTGTCTCTCCTGTACCGTTGTGTAAACACCGGGGAAAAACAGAGACTTATTATGGAAAGAAGCCGGAGTCCATCTGGGCAGGAGGAGTGCCGTGGGTTGAGTGATGTGCGTGTCGGTGCGTAAATTGGGCCCCGAACCCATCCCATCCCGGGAGAAGCGAAGTTCTAAAGCAGTTCAGCGTTGCCCCTGGTGTGGGTTCTGTACCCGCAGTGTGTCCGGTTACACTCCGGTAACCTTATTCCTAGAGATCCGGGCCTCCTGTGCGCATCCCACGCCTCCCTCGGGGCCCCGGGGCCCTAGCGTCTCTCGAGGGCTCGACTCATGATTGATTTAACGCACTAATGACAGTCAAATTACGCCTGCTCCACTTTTTTAAAGATGGTCGCTGTGGCGGGCGCTCTCTCCTGGCGCTGAGGTAATTACACTTTGGATTAGGGACGTCTCGTATCCGGGACTCCCGCGATGGCCTCGGTGTCGCTGTTCGGCATAAACCGAATTAAGGACCGTTTTTGATCCGCATGTAAAACATTGAGGCCCGGAATGTATAATTAAGTGTAATTACACGCTGATTTTCCGTTAGCTAGTTATTAAAAGACATGGGAAGTGTAACCGGCTATTTTCCGTCTTCCAAGACGAGTGTCCCAGCCGGAATGTCGCGTGTGTTGGTTCTGGAGAATGCCGGGCCTTCTCAGCCATGCCGACGTCCATCTTGATTGCTCCTGCGCTGTCGCTCGGTGAGCTGATGTGATTTTTGGCCAGTCGGGGTCGCCGTAACAGGCCGCCAGATGAACCCTTAATGGTTTAGTCGTTATTTTGGCCAGCCAGGTCCCACGCCAGCATCCGTATGGTGGTAGGTTATCCGAAATGACAGCGGAACGTTTCAGCGTTGTTCCGCGCCACTTAGAACCCTAGCGCAATTGATGCGTTGCAGTCTCATGGTTACGTCTCTCCCTGCTGGTCGCCGATCCGCCGTG
>JAODJU010000063.1:154706-166948 GCA_026776725.1 Gnathonemus echidnorhynchus
CCCTGCCCCCCAACATTTCCGGTAATTTAACCCCCCCCCCCCCCCAAAAAAAAAAAAAACATGCAGGATCAAGGAGCTGAAGCAGAGCAGAGAGCTGGAGAGGCTGCAGAAGCGAGGCCTGGCCTCCTGATGGCGCTGTTTCACACCTCTGCGGTTGCACCTCACGTATGGTGACGGGGTTGTGGGCTGGGGGGGGGGCATGACCGCAAATGTTCATACAGACGTTTTGCTTCCTGGGCAAACACACTCACGCACAAGTTCCCTCGTGTCACGGAGTGCACCCATGCTTCCTCCTTCCTGTGTGACCCCCCCACCGCCCACATGATTCACCGGGACGGCTGCCCCCATCCCGTCCCTCTCGCTTCCCTCTTTCTCTTCCCCGTTGTCATCCTCTGCCTCTTCATTTCTTGAAAAGGAGAAAGAAGGAGGAGGCCAAAGGAGGGGGGGGGAACATCTGCCTTATTTTCTTTAATCTTTCTGCCCCGAACAGAAGGAGTTTACGCGATTGGGTCATTTCTCCACTTCAGGCAATTTTTCTTTTTAAATGTTTATCTTTCCTTTCGCAAAGCAAGAAAATGCTTTTTTCAGAATGTATTGTACTGTTGTGGTATTCTTACAGACTATATATACAAAAATATATTACATTGTTAATGTCTAACATTCTTATTTATTGGATATATACCTTTTTTGAGGCATGTTTTTATATTACTGTACCTTCAGATGGGGAAAAAAAATAACTTTATGAAATGACTGAAGAATCGACTCTCTTAACTTGAACCTGTGACGCACCGACAGATATTACAAGTCATAAAGTCTTAATCCAGAGAGGTTTTCAATGTTTACTCTGCCTTTTTGTGCACCCCCAAAAGTTACAAATTAGTTCGTTCGTTTTTAGACTTGGACCAATGCCAGATTTAGCAGGAGACTGTACCATTTGAGGCTGGGGGGTAGGTTGATGGGAGCTGAAATGAACTGATGAGGTCCCGAGGGTCTGCCAGTGACGTCAGTATGGGAGACAGTAGAGCCATTACTGTCACGCCAGTTGTATTTTTACTTTTTTTTTATTTCGATTTCCGAAGCGTAATCGACTGTCATGTGTGAAGGCCAAACGTGGAGATCCGAGAGACACTCATACAGGCGTCATGAGACGTGACCTTTGTGTGGCTAAGTGCTGAATTTGTGCATCTGCTGCCGCTGGTCTGATTGGTCCAAAAAGCGTCGGTTCCTCGTTCACCCGCTCGGTTTGGTTTGGACCTGCTTTATGCTCTACAGTCGTTTCTAACAGATGACTGCACGATAGCACCACAGGCTACCTGTACTTATTCCTCAATGTGCTATTTTTTATTTATTTTACTTTTTTTTAAATTCATTAAGTGCTCGATTATGGATGCTGCAGGTGAACGTGCAACCTGGTTCAGTATGAGAAGGACTTGAGATTGCACACGCAGCGCTGTTTTGGTACGTGTGTGTGTGTGTCTGCGTTGTTACCCGTGCATGTGCCTGTTTTCGACGACGTGTAGGTTGACTCTTCCGTCGGGCTGCAGTTTGTGTTCAGGTATTGGTATTGGTGATGGATGGGGGGGGGTCAGGCTGACAAACGTGACAATTCACAGAGGCCTGGTTATGGGAAGAAGAGGAGATCCGCGTGTGGATGAACGGAATCCGATAATCGGTGCTCTGATCCCCGGAGAGATGATTCGGTTGAATTTCCAAGGCGGGGTTAAAAGGGGAATATGGATTGTCAAGTTTGTGCAACTGAGAAAATTATAGTAACGTGCCTTTATGCTAAGGGAAAAAGCAATGTCAAGTCAGATTTAGAGAGGGAAAGGGTTTGGATCCCCCTAAAAAGGAAGCCTACAAACACGCAGATGTGGCCTATAGTCTTACCTACGTTTATAGGCTACATTCAGCGATTGGTTCTGACTGGGGGTGTCGCATATCAGTTGGTGATTGTGTTGATGAGGGAGGGTCTCCTTTCTCCATCCCTGTCTGCCCAGTAGTCCACTATGGGAGAACTGGTGAGGTAATCTTGAGCAGCAGATATGTTAACGACAGACACTAACACAATGTCCTTAATTTCATCGTTTGTTTTTATTATTTTTAACTGCTAGCCTAGTTCACGGAGCCAGTTATAAGTTGTATTGCTGAAAAAGTTTCAGGTAATAACAAAGAACTTGTATATGTGATGTATGTACAAAATGATATTTTACTCATTTTAAATGTGCAGTGCCTTAAATTCTTATTTTGGTAGCTGCAGAATTTTACTCGGTAGAAATGTCAAATATGAGCGTATGATGCAATGTTTTTACGTGTCAAACCAGGACACCGCGTGCAGGACAGTTCCTATACGGTATATTCCTGTTTTAAAGGGAATTCGGATCCAGCATCGTAAGGACTTACGCGTGTTTTGTGCCGGTCCTTCAGACGCGGTGGGAAAGCTGATAGCTGATGGTGAGTCGAGTAATTGTGGTGATTTTGCTCCAGGCGAATCCATTTAATGCACATTCGGTTTGCGTCAGGGTTCCGGTGTGGTCTTGAACTAAAGTTTACGCCGCGAGAGTTCGCCAGGCACTGCACTTTTAAAAGAAGCCAATAAAATCCACGGAAACAAATATTTCTCAAAAACAATGACTTTTTTAACACTAACAATCAGTCTAGGACTTAGCTCGAGGAGGACTGAATTTAATAATTATGCATTAGTCTGTAAATAATGTAAAATACAAGACAGCTGAGAATATATTTAAAAAATAACGAGCTTTCTGGATTAATGTGGAGAAAATATTATTCCGCATTTTAAATATACTGGTGTCTATGATGGAATTGCATGTTCATATCCAATTTTATTTTAAAGTTTGTTTTTTTTTCTGTTCCCCCCTGTTTTTAAAAACCGTGTGATCAGTGGCTACGGCTTTGTTATTTAAATTGCTCTGCATGAGTTTCAATCTTTTGCATCACTTACAAAATATTAAGTACGTCACGTGTCCACGTCATTCACTACTGGTGTTTAAACGCTTATTTATATATAAAGTCATTTAAGATTTTTTTCCTCCTGTGCTGTAAATGTTTTTTATTTTCCTTGATTTTCGGATCTGTTAATATTTCTTAAGAATGAAAATAAAATGAACATTGAAACACCCACGTGTCGCGATTTGTATTGCTTTGTAGCCTATAAGTTTTAATTTAACATCATCACCCTCATTGTGCTTGTGTGGTGCAAACAAACACGGAAAATGGGTCAACGTTAGCGGAAAGAAATTTCAGTGATTGGTTAGTTTCTTTGTTGATTATTGGTTGCTTATTTTCCTTTATGCAATGAATGTTAAAACTTTGATTGTCCACAGTATTCGGTATTTTCCCCCCAAGACTGTCTAGACATTCCTGCTTTAAATGCTTAAGGAAACCGAGTTTAAATCGATTGAGCCCAAGTAAATTCTCGGGGAAAAATGTTATATGTGATTACATTAAACGTCAGTTCCTAATATTGCAAATTAGGTGGTTGCAGCGTGCTGCTCTCACTACAAATACAAATGCTGAGATTTGATTTCTACTGGTGCTTCATACATACTCTGAATGTATTCATTCTGGGCAGTTTTCCGACGGCCACGCAGAGCTGACATTTAAGCCTTGCCAGCTAGTTCCAGTTAGTCACTGAATAACAGTAGCGTCTCTCCAAAAGAAACGCTTCATAGGCAAAACATTTCAGCCGTCCCCCGCTTCCTTATGCGATCTTACAAAGAAAAATTGCGAAAGTTAAATGTAGCCTATTCGTTTATTAAGGGGGGACGGAGGACAAAATAAAAGTCCCACGATCGCCGTTTCGGTTTGTGCTCTCCCGCATCCCGTTATGTCCGGTCCGAGGAAAGGGGTCATGGCGCCCCCTGATTCGCGACGTTTACCGGGCACATTTACGCCATGGGCCGCCTGGGTGGCCGCCACCTGCACCTGCCTGGGTCTGCTTCTCTTACAATGCGCCCACATCCGGGAGCTTCGGCTGGAGCTGTGGGAGCTGCAGCACCGCGTCGGCTCTCTGTGTGCCGAGGATGCGGGCGCGCCGCCGCGCTGCGCCTTAGGTGAGTGCCCGGGTACGGCGGCGCAGTGCGCCGGTGTTCTGACGAGTTGAACTACCTATCGAGACGTACTATCGAGCCTTTTAGCGCATGTGCAGTTCCACCGTTTTGGGATTAGGGTTAGGTTTTAGGGGTTAGGGTAAGGGTTTTAGGGGGTTTAGGGTTAGGGCTATCGATTAGCACTACGGTAGGATAATTCGACAAAGTAGCTCATTTCGACAGAACACCGGCAGCAAGCCGCCGCGCCTCACAGCTGTTTCGCTTCCAATCTCTATTATTGAAAATAACATTTCCCTTTGGATAACAATACTTATCTCTTTTAGAAATTAGCCGATGCTGCAGTTCACGCACAACCACGCGCTACTCGTCATATCGATAATGCCGTGCAGATTTTTTCGACAAAATTCCCCAACAGCGTATTTTATAGGGATAAACCTCGTTTTACAATAGATGGAAAATACCACGTGTACAGTGCATGTAAGCCTATGCAGGTAATGCATTTTATCGGTAATGTCAAGAATAGGCCTACGTTTCATTTATTCATCTGTATTGAAAAATGCAAATAGTATCGACAAATAGGGATAACAGTTACATGCCTACATAATTGCAATGAACATTATACTGCATATGATATAGGATCGATTCGGTACTATGTACCTATTTTGTATATCAGATTTTTTTAAAGTCTTACTGTGAGATACTGTTACTCCTTCCCAATTCATCACAGTTGCAAGTGATTTATAAGTTGTGGGGTGAGTCTATTGGACAAATCTTGATTTGCCTCTTAAATGTCCACGGGACAGACCCGAGCAGATGCCAGGGCCCAGAACTTGGCCAGGATGCCGGCCGGACAAAGAGAGAACTTACCTCTAAAACACCGCGCAAGCAGCGGCAGGTGGGACAAAGTAAGTGACCCCCCCCCCCTTCCACGCACCTGCTGTTTCGCTCGTGGGCGTCGCCGTCATTAAATCTGAGGGGGACGTGTCCCCCCCACATTTAACATAAAATATTAGTTTTATGCCAGTGTGTCTCCCCCCACATTCAAAATGCCCCTGGTTTCGCTGCTATGACGTAAACCAAAATGTGTCGGTAATGCACATACTAACGCATTACGAATAATAAAAAAAAAACATACTAACGCATTACGATGACGCTCGTGTCCGGCTCCGGCCGTGATCATTATTAATGGAATTGGAGTTAAGCTTTAAGACTGATATCTCTGTGGTAAATCCTCAGTGCTAAAGCAGACACAATAACATTGTTTTTTTTTTTTGTAACTGATGAAGTCCCCGTCCTGGGGAAATCACTAGTTTTGTCAACATTACGTTTTGTTTTAAGGGCGGCGTGCGTTTCTGCACCTTCATCCTCTCTCGACCCATTCCTATGGTAAGTCTGAATCCAATTTTTCTCTTTAGGTTTGGTTTCCCTCGCTACAGCTAATTTAAACCTCTCCTTCTTGGAATGCCTCACAATGCTGCCCTATTTTAGACTTCCCGTTAAATGCATGTTCTCTCCCCCCTCCCCAGTGTCCTATCGGATTTCTCTCCTAACGTAATTTCCTCTGTATTTTTTCCTCATATGGTGTTACTTCACCCAGGGTCACCCGTACTTGTATCTTACATTTAAGAAATGGTGGCTATTTGGAGTTGAGACTAGCCGAGCCGCACGTGGGTGTTAGTGATTGACGTGGCTGCCACACGTCCGTGTCCTCTTCTCTTACCTTTTCTCTGTCAGACGAAGATGACAAGACGCTGGTGAAATGGATTGTGGGACAGAGTCAAGGTGAGGGACTGCAGGTATCTGGGGAAACTGTTACCGTGACGAGAGGAGGGCTTTACTTCATCTACAGTCAGGTAGATAAACAGAAAAGTTGACGGATTAAAATAAAAATGCATAATTCATTTCTGGAGTTTCGTTTTGAATTATGATTTTTTTCTCTTACGAGAGAAAAAACAAACAAGCAACAAAACAAACACAAGTACAAGAAATGTAAATATTTCGTGTGTCCTCGTTGAGGATTATTTGTTGTTGTACGAAGGTGAAAATGTTACTCGGATGGTAGGTCTTGTATGAGGACCCCACGTTCGTCATGGGCCACGTGATCAAGAAGTACCACGAAAACAAGGAGAGCAGCTTGATGAAGTGCGTTAAGTGGATGCCCAGGAACAACAGCGAAGCGCTCAACACCTGCTACACTGCTGGTCAGTCCCAGCCACGCTGCCCAGAGCTGGGCACCTTATATACAAGCGTGCTTTATTACCTCTGATTCTACTCAATTTTGATTGGTGGGCAAATTATTTATTTATTATTTTCATTGGGTAATAATTGATGGAACACTCTGACCCCGCCCACCATAGGTAGATCATACCATTTCACCCACTCCCCTATTTACCCACTCCACTACAGGTGGCCACAATCTGGAGTCGGGCTCCGTCTTGGAGCTCTCAATTCCCCGAAAGGATGCAGGTATTGGCCTCCTTCCCCACGCTACCTTCCTCGGCATCTACAAGATCTGATCTGTGTGCGAGGCATAAGTGGCCTGTGGGGGGCGCCACTTGGACCACCCACTTTGACCTATGGGACAAAGCCATAAGCTAAACCAAAAGAATAACCAAAGAGCCAGCAGAAATTCTTTTTTTTTTTTGTCACATGAAGACAAAGTTTTCTGATATGAAAAATGTTTGATACATTCATATGACACTGTTTTCTGGCCGCACGCTTTGGCACAAACCTCTTTTTCTCTTTACGAAATCGAACGCGTTAGGCTCAAATTCAACACACCTGCTGAAACTTCTAGATGTACCACTGAAGCCTGATGGGGTGGGATTTTTGGGGGGATGAGGGACCTTCAAATGAGAATTTATTTGGTGATGTTTTTCACACCCTTAGTGAATGCATATTAAAATCATTATTCATGCTGAGTGCCGTCATACTTACTAAGTGCTATAAAACCCATCAAAATTCATCCGCACAGCACCCATTTATACATTTTTATTACTTTAGGTCTGTCCTTTATTTATGAAACAATATCAATAATAAAGTTTCCTCTCATCATGCAAAAACGTAACTTCCATTTTCTTTATTTTATACACTGAAATGTGGATTTTTCTGGTTCCCAATAGATAGCTGGCTGAGTCTGATTTAAATATATTTCGAAGATGTGGATCGCGGTGCATGAATCATTACTGACAGAAAGGAGAACTTTGAAAGTAAAATACCACTGACAAGCAAAATGCGCCCTCTAGTGTGGGGAAGATTATTTTTAAATCGCGCTCCGAGTTTTATCACGTGGTCTCTGGTAGCGCTTGGCTGCGGCTAAAATTCTTTCTATTGCTTTGACCTTGCTTTTAGTGTAAAGATAGGTCTTAAATGAAAATTACCTCAAGCCCATTGTGAACAACTCATTTACACGAACTTGGTGTCACTTAAAATATATGAGCTCTGCTTTTCATCATTTTCAACCCCCCGCCCGAAAAATCCTGATTAATCCTTATTCAGGAAGTTGGTCTACCTGACTTTAGAAGCACGCCGGTATGGCAATATTTACATTTTTAAACCGCGTCTTTACATATTCTGCTTTCCTTTACCCGTTTTCACATGAAACCCCAGTCCCATGGAATGTTTGCTTTGCTTCGTGTGGCGATATGTCATAAACACTCAGTAGAAACTATAATTAAATTAAATGAGTTATTTATTGTGAGTTCATACAACATTATTTATGCAGGTACTTTTAGGCAACACCTTGTCGGGCCAAATCAAGTAAGCGAATATAGAACAAACGCAATACTTCATATGGACCTATACTATCGTTACGCCCACACACTAATTACGATTGCGAAACGGTTTATTAATCTTAATTTTATTTCTATGCCATTAAAAAACATCCCTATCTGCTAAAATGTGAACAATTTAATCCTGTGTATTAGCTGTGTCTATTTAAAGCCCCGCCAACGCAATTTTCTACGTTACCCTCTGGTTAATCCAACGGGACAAACATTTACAAATGATGGTGCATTTATTTAGAAAAAAAAGGGCCCGCGTTTGTTTGAATTCGTAGCATTCCCGTTTTTTTGCCTTAACAAGTGGTAGTGAAAATCAAAACCAAACACTGCCCAGAAGCATGGATGACGGAAGTGACGAGGACGAAGCCTAAATGTTTCCCAGGGGTGATCCAGCATGATAATAAACTTTTCCAGCTTTAAGTTTTTCGGGCTCCATTATCTACATGTTATTACTCACATTATAGGCTACTAGGTGAAATGTAATTGCAAACTTCACGGCAGAATGAAAGAATTTAACTGGAAATGATTAAAAGCAAGAGGCATTTAAGAACTGCCAAATAGTAAATATTAGAAGTCATATTTTTAAAATATAGACGTACGGTAAATTGAAGTGCCGGATTAATTTCTTTTTAAATTAACTTATGTATCATTGTGGGTCATAAATCAGATGTGTGACAGTTCATTGTTCTCATAAGTAAAGCAAGAGGACGACTTCTCCTCTTGTAGTGGTCCAAACAGGCGCGAGACCCGGGGGCTTCAAATGAACTTCCTCTCTCACTCCTACCACCCTCCTCGCTTTCTTGTGTAATTCCCAGTATCCTGCTAATGATGGTCATACCTTGCAGTTCCCAGTTTCTTGCGTATCCCAAGTGTTATTCTGTAGCGTTGGCATTATGGTGTGCCGCACCAATTAAATCAATCACAAAGTTTTCCTTCACACTAAGCAGAGATTTCCTTTCCTGATCATCTTTAACGCTTTCTGCCTGGAATGGGTCCGAAATATAATGAACTTTGTACAACTTCTAAATAATTAAATAAAATACACCCGTGGCTTCTGCAGATCTCACGGGATCGTCATGCTAGGGCATGTTGACTCAGTTCAGCAGCAGTGATTTCCGTTACACTGTATGCTGCGCCGAGTTCAATATATTTTTGGTCACGCTTCTTGATTTCCGTGTGATGTTCGCTTTTCTGGAGGTCCGTCTCGCTACGTGCTGCCGCCGCGGTTTTTGCGATCGGGGGGGGGCAAAGGTCGCACGAATAGCCTCTTCCGTCAGTTTTACGTAACCTTTATTGTGAGGCTTTATTGTGAGGTGGGTCACGGCTGTTTGTAGGGCGCCGATAAGGATCGCGATGCCGAGGGACATGCCGGGTGGGGTTTCCACGGTGGTCCTCGTTCTCCTTTGTCCGGTGTGGGGGAAGGGGGGGGGGGTGGAGAATTGGGGCATAGGCCATCCTGCTTCGCTTCAACTCATTATTTTGGAGAGCAGGACTGGCGTGAGGTGGGAGAGGGCAGCCAAGAGCAGATATCGAAGGAGAGGGAGAACTCTGCTTACAGCCTGTAACAGATGCTCTCATACAGAGTGTTGCACACTGTCAGACGTGCCTGTGAAAATGACATTGGAAGGTATTCAGGTCGACTGGTAACAAATATGAGTAATTAGAGGCTCTGTAGTGATCGGGAAAAAACGCAAAGATTTATCGGCGGAGGGGCTACGTCTCGGTTCTGTGCTGAGGGTCCTTTACGCCTCCGTCTTTCCGTCTTAGAAGACGTTGTTATGGGCTGAGACGCAGAAGCCAGGTGCAGATCGGAGAGACCTAAACGAGAGAGGCAGGGGAGATAGGGGGGTGGTGGTGGGACCGGATCTGTGCGGCAGAATCTAGCTGTGAGTGACATTTACATCCGTCCACACCGAGATGTGTAGCTGTTTCAGATTTACATTTGGTAAATGTCACGCGTTTTTACCGACATAACTAAAGCCGAGTACCCCGCAACAGGGCACCCCCTCCCGCGCCAAATAAAAAAGCTCTTGAACTGCTAGGCTGCTCGCACCTTTCAATCTTGAGTGCTAAGTGGAAATAGAAATGAAGAGGAATGAGATTGTGTTTGTGTTGGGGGGGGGGGTGCATGCATTGTCTTATGGGTGCCCAGGCAGCCCCTGTGACGCAATGCAACACTCGTGGTCAGGAACACACGGATACAGCACGGCTCCAGGTCCTGACCCCTGCCCGCTTTCCCACCAGAGCTGACGCTGTTGCCAGGGTCGTTCATGACCGATGACTCAGCAGAACGGCACATAAATTGGGGGGGCGGGCGGAGGGTCCGTGCACCAAGCACATTCATCACTCTAAACAGTCAAACAGCTCTGTGTCCACACAGAGACATTCAGCCACAACCGCGTTCACACAAAAGCCACTGTCGGAGTAAGCTTTTTCTTTGTGATTTAGAAAAAGATTTTTCCACCGCGTGACACGGGTGAACTATTGAAGTTAATCTTGGGGAACAAGTAACGTAAGCGCAGATAAAGCGGCACTAAAAGTAAATACAAATAAATCCATCATAATGTAACTGCGAGTTACTGGGCCTTGTCCATGAAAAGCTCACTGCAATAAGAAGGATAAACCATTACGCAAGCACACTGTCCGAAGCGGCTTTTTTTTTTTTTACCTAGGTGTGAAAATAAGACGACAAGAGTTTATATGTTTATGTAAGGCTTAATATTTTCGACTCTGTTGAAATGGTAAATGTTACTGAACAGACCTATTACAGATAATTAATGCACAGATCGGCACCACGGCGTGATGTTTTGACTGCGGCTGTCTGAACGTTTGTGAGCCGCAAAATTATCGGACTAATTACAGCCTATCACACGCTTAATATCCATTATGTGGCGCTGGTAGGAATGAAGCAATTCCAGAGTTTGAACACTAGAGTGTGCTGTAGATTCAGGTCTGCGTTACCGGGCGAATCCATTCTCAGCTGGGTGCATTTAACTATCACGGACTTGACCGAAAAATATTATTTTTTCCATCTGGAAAAAAAACTATATACCTTGTGCTCAAGGGCAAGGGAAAGTGAACCAGCGATGTTTTAGGTACGAATCCAGCTCTTTCTGCACCACACTGCTTCACTGCTTGCTGCCCATGGATGCATTTTATTTATGGTTGAGTGTTCGTGGTAGGAGTGTGGAGAGGTCACACGATGCCCCCCCCCCCGTGCCCTGTGGAGATTGGGAGGGTTGTCGTTGAAATGAAGTGGTCTCCACTCGTGGTTTTGAAGAACCCAAATCAGTTTGATTTTCTTTGCTGTCTCTTCGACAGATGATGAACTGCCTCTGTTCCCTAAGCAATATCGAGGAGATAAACTAGCTTTCTAAATCCATTGTGGTAGCCACCACAGGGCGCCATTAGTACCTGTTTGGTTTAACTCAGTGAGAACGAGTGGTAACTGGGCCAAACCAGGCGTAGCGGAGAGTGCTTGGAGTCTGACCCAGAATTGGTTTTGAAGCATTTCCCTCATTACGTCGCATCATTACCCTAACTGGAGTAATCACTGTGCTCTGGGCGGATTATACAGTTACTCGCGCCTACTTCACGCTCGTTATTTTAATGGATTATGTCCGTCGTTTCTGAATGACTGAATGACCGTCCGTGAGCCACAGGTGGTCTGTAATACTGGCGATCGCAGGTATCCCGTGAGTCCGGGTACCGACGCTGCCGAGTTACCTCCGAGCGAAGCTGATCCACGGATGACGCAGTCCCCGAGGGGCGCGTGCCGTGGTGCGCCTTTGATCTCGACATCCCCCCCCCATGTTTATCGACACCAGTGCTACATTTATTATGCTTACGTAATTTTCCTTGGAGGGGTGCGTTAATTTGCACCCCTCCCCCCCCCAAAAAAAAACAAAAAAAAAAAAAAAAGGAAAATTTCCTTTTTGACTCTCTCGGCTTAGACCAGTCCCGAGAAGTGGGTCTCTGAGTGCGTTATGCGTGTGTGGGTGGGATACTCGGTGTTTCTGCATGCGTGGTCCATTTCCAGGTCAGCACGGTTCATGTTTAGAGCACATTAAAGGAAAAAACTACCTTGATTTGCTGTTGATAAGAACAGGCATCTCCGGTAACGGACAGTAGTATAGTAATTACTGTCCGTGGTAGTACAATGCGAAACTGTGCCTCTGAAATTTTGCTCCCTGTTTCCTAAGACTGCTCCCCCCCCCCATTCCTTCATCCCTTCTCTGTTTTCATTCACTCCTGCCCCCACTTGTTCCTTCTCCCTTGGGTAATTTTCAGGGTCTAGTACAGCCAGCCGTACATAATAACCCCCCTTCCCCCCTCCCCACATTCTCCCTCCCACCCCAATTACCGTCAATTAAAGGCACTCGGTGGTGAGGTG
>JAODJU010000063.1:210759-224641 GCA_026776725.1 Gnathonemus echidnorhynchus
AGCCCTGTGCTGGCCATGTGAGGGAGTGCAGGGGGGGCAAGGTCACCAAAGAGGCGTTAGGTACAGGGCCAGCGGGAGGGGAGGGGGGGCAGACATGCGGTGTGTCTTGTTTTTCAAGGGGAATTATTTTAGCCAGGCAGCAGATGGGCACCCGTTGGCCACCAGGCCGAGGACCTGCGGTCCCTTCAGCCGCGGTTCGTTAGGCCAGGCACCGAACACTCTCCCGGATCGTGACCCCGCCGAGGACAAACCGCGCAGACGCGCACGGGGACCCGGCCCAGCCAGGGCGGCGGATCGCGGTGAGATTAGCGGACTCCTGGTTTATGATTAACCCTCAGACATCACACTTCTCTTCCCGTTTTCCCACGACTGTACACTCCGAAACTATGGCCTCCATGCACACGTCTGACTGGCCCCCACAGCATTATTTGGGTTCTCGTCCCGCTGTGCATTTCCCCATTGCGATTCACCAGCCGAACCTCCTTGGGAGTTGTATGCGTGGGAGGTGGTGGTGGGGGGGGGGTTGGCGTTCTGTGCCAACTCTCTCCATGTCTCGCCTCTCAGGCTGTTGATGGTGTCAACGGGAGCGAAAATGAGGCGAGCCTGACAGATCCATTCATGAAAAGAGGGAGCCGGTAACGGCCCCTCAAAGAGAAAACTCACTCTCTATGCTGAAATGAAGGCAACGCATTCAAATAGTCCACAAACACAAAAGGCCAAAAATACTAAATAGAATGCTGACAATATCACTACATAAAGTTCAGGGGGGAAAAAAAACATAAAAAGAAATCCCATATTCTACACTAACAAGACCAAAAAAACAAAAAAAAAATCGCGCAAAACACACAAATTCATTTTTCAAAGGCAAAGTCGCATGGGAACTACTTCTTAAGGCCTTAAATTATTCATAGGAACAGTCCGCGATGAGGTTTCCATATACTAAAATTAACATAGTAAAACTGTGTTCCGCCTTGTTGCAAATGTAATCTGAAGTTTGTCTTTCGTAAAAAAAATTCTCCCGTCGACCGTGATTTATGATATACGTGCATGTATCTATTAAAGTATGAGGGAAAATCGCACTCTGTCCTGGGGTTTTATTTTTGTACGGATACAGGCAATTTATTAAATCGTATATGGAAAAGCGGAGGGGGACCGACTGACCAGGAGTCGCCGAAATGAGGTCCCCCCAACCCAGCAGTCAAAGTCGACGGCTGTTTAACTCGTCAAGGGGGTAATCATGGGATTAAACGACCGGGAGAGATACGGGCGTGGTGCGGCTCGCTTTAAATGCAAATCCCTTTTCATATAAAAATCGGTTCCGTTTAATGGGATTTCGGCGACTAGATCCGCATTTCCGCGGCGGGGGATCCGGGCGGCGACTGCAAACACCGTGCGGGGGACGGGGGGGGACAAGGCGAACAACGGGAAAACAAAAGAGGCGGTGAGCGAGTCTCACTCCTCCGCCTAAATGGCACTGCCTCTCCGCACTCACTCCTTCTTCTCGTCCCTTTGTGGGAAGGACATTGAGAAGATCCAGGAGCAAAGCGACTTGGAGGCACTTTGGTCTCGAAAGAAGGGAAGGAAATGAGAAAGAGGAGAAAGGGATAAGCGCCTTAAAGTTTCTTTTCAGGATAACAGAACTTAAAGAATGATTTTCAAAGGCGGATTTGATTGTATTCACCCCGTTTCTCTCATTAACTGCCACTGTTGCTTTTAAGGGATTCTTCTTTTTGCCACTCAAACTCTTGACGTTTTCCCACAAGAAGGATTTAAGATTTCGTGGTTCTCGCCCAGCAAGATTAAATTTCTGCTTAATTTTTTTTGTCTTTTGGCAATGTAATCGACCCTGCACGTCATTCCCCGCCTTCCCATTAGTTTTCACAATATTCTTTCCACGCTGTAACAAAAATCAATCGATCGCTGGGCAGTGTGTCATTTTACTGCCACTGATTATTTTCACGGCGAGCTGAGAGCCACTTACTGTTCATGCACTAATACTCGCAGCCCAATTTTTTTGTGTTAAAAACAACACCCCCTGCGTGCCACTTTAAAATGCAGGGCCACTTCTGTAAACGAGATTGAAAGGAAATCACATACGGGAGGCTAACGCCCGTTCCCATACACGCGAGATTAAAACGCGCTGCTAGTCATACGATGAGAGACTTAGCACAAGAACGAACTTGCACCGCTAAATAATTTAAAAGTGACGTGAGATGGCATTGACGCTGATTTTATTGGAGTGATTTATACGGGCGTAATGCTTTTCGGCAGACACAGGTGGAAGGATAAACTAATGTTTATTTTTATCATGATTTATTTAGTCATTTGGGTGTAAGTAGTGACAAGGAAGTAGGATGACCTAGACAGGAATCCGATTGAAAATCCAGAGGCCTCACCAACAACCAAAATATCGGATTAAATTATCACAGGAATTGCAATGAAAATATTGTTCAATTCCAAAAGTTAAATAGACCGCCTGGTATATTTGTTCAAGACTCCAGCAGTCTTGAAAATGCTGTGTCCAAATTGATTCAGAAGACCCCCCCCCACACACACCCAACAATCAAGGAAAATGCACTCGTGTTGGTCTCCTAAGATTAGGACACACGCAAATGCCACGACAAACGTTTAAACGTTTTACAGAGCAGAATTCTGCGTAACGGTTAAGGGATCCACATCCAAGCAGGTGGGAGTCCCGGGGGGGGGGCGCTGCCATTGTACCTTAGAGACAGGCACTTAAACTGCCTTTAATTGCCTCGGTAAAATTTCCAGCTGTATAAACAGGTCAGAAGTAAAACGGTGGGCTCACTAAATCACTGCGGATAACAGCATCCGCCGGGCAAATTAATAGCATAAAATGAGCTCGCTTTAGCACACCATTAGCAGACGAGATTCGAAATGTAGGAAAACACCGCCAGTCCAAACAGGCTGGAGGAAAGGGGAGCGCAGCCCCGCGACGTGGGCGAGCGCCTTCGTCATTAGTGCCAGCCGCTGGGCGGCCCCCCCTCCGCCGCGGCTAATGCTCTCCGTCCTCGACTAAGTGTGACGCGGCTAATGCTAGTCTGGGCTCGCACCAAAGGTGCAGTGACTACTGCAACAGAGCCACCCCCTTTTAAAAATTTTTTAATTCTGGATAATTCTGGCTTCTTTAAAACAGAAGTTGTGTCTGGCTTGCCGGTTGCTGCCTGGGTAACGCTACGCCCTATTTGCTCACCTGCAGCTAATTTCCTAGTTGGGAACTTTTGTGGGAAGGTGAAAAGTTCCTGGTCCTCCCAGCGGACAGCCCGTGCCCATCCCGTGTGTGAACAGGGCGGATCTCCACCCCGTTCACGTGATCCTGCTTGAAGTCTCGGCCCTGATCCTGTCTCGGATTCGACCCGCCTGCCCCCGGGTGTTCTAAGGGGACCGACCCAAGCGGGAAAACCAGCCGGGTCACGAGGTTTCTCAGTATCGATCTCAATGGTACCGAAATAAAGAATAAAAAATGGAGCCAGGTCACCTTCGCCACGCGATCAGTCTGTAGGCCGTGATGCGCGTGATGGCGCAATGCATGATGGGAATCCCGTCAGGCGGCACACCGGGTGTAATCCGGGCCTGTGAGCGGCCTCCTGTTAATTGATCGCGGCCGGCGGGGACCAGGTGTCGCCACCTCGGCACGAAACGTCCAGCTAATCCGCGTGACCCGCAATCGATCCGTCTTGCTCTCCCCGGCACTGGGGCGAAATCCCGGAAACCGCATTGGCCACGCCGCGGGGGGTCACCTTCCATAGACGGCGTGACGCCCAACAACAAACAAACCCCGGTGCCCACGAAAGGGCTCCATCCACCTGAATGCTACAAAAGAGAAGCACCGGAGCCTCGTAAACAAGTCTGGCCTTTATGTTGACGTTAATAAGCAAAGACTGTACAGTTACTTCCTGTCATTCAATCTGGAGGGTTCAGACATCTGGAGCCGGCTACATTACAGATCAGTACATTATAGAAGGCTAAATATCACTTAAGTGACTTGGGGAAGAAAAAAAAAAAACTCATGGAAGGACTCAGGCCATTCATGACACATCAAAACCCGCTGCATAGACTGTCACCCATCCCCCGCCCCGCAAGTGTGCAAAACACTACACAGTGCTGGGTCCAACCCAACACAATGCCAGCTCTGATTAGTCTGCTGGTGGCTTCCCGGAGCCTCTTTGATCACCACTAATAATAAATTTTTTTTTTGTGAATATTCCTCATTGGGCTCCAGGCGCACTGGAAGATCTTATCGTCTAGTTCAGAATGAGCCCCGACAAGAAACGACATGCAGTTCAAGGGATCAACAAAATATTTGACTCAAGGTCTGACTCCCCACGAACCTGGGTTTGAGTAATGTGTATGAGTAGTTTACACATTCTGGGGTCAAGGCCAACAGTGACATCCAGGGCAATCAAAACGGCACACTAAATAACGTCTAATATCTTATGATCAATGCATGTCAGCGCAAATGCCAACGGCTTAATTCCTTCATAACTGCCTTCATAAGACGACCAATTGGATCTAAGACGAGAATCAGAATGTTTGACACATTCATATGCAACCAATACTGCTTTGCTCAAGTGTGAAATGACGCTCCCCTCTGTTCCATATATGATTAAATATTGGATTGATCTTTGCATTTAAATTTGTTTGATTTTTCTAAAAATAAAAAAAACAACATTACACATTTCTTCAATAGTAAATCAGCATTTTTCAATAGGCAGTATAGGCTAGGCACGTGTTGGTTACTTAAGGTACGGTGCGCTTGGGCAATACTGGTCACTGCTCTAAAGGAAGTTAAGATTATCTAGATAAAGAATGATTAACAAAGGGCCCTTACCAGTTTTTTTTACTACCATGTTTATACAACAAACCACCGATAACAAAACCAACCATTCATGAACTGCTAATTACGAAAAGCGCATGTTTTTAAACTAACAACCAATATTAGGGCAATAAAACAAACGTATGTTGACACATCGTATATATTCGTGCGCAGTTTGAAATAGACTAAACGCAGTAATGTATAAACACAAAATTGCACGCAGGCGTTAATTTTTGTGCATTTTCATGTAACCATTAAAAAGAACAGTTATATAATCGGATTGCAACGTATCGTTACATGATTGAAAAGGAGACTGTGTTGTTAAAGACTGGTGTTGAATTTAATTAAACCACTAGACCTCATCATAGTCATCTGAACGCCCTATTTAATTTATAAAGTAACGACTCTCTACTACAAAACACGATATTTTGGATCAAGAATATACCCGTAACTGCATGAATCGCAAGGGGGAAACTTTGCATTGTGCCCAGTCCAAAGCAGCTGCACTGAATAACCATTAACGGTTTAAGAACATTAAAAACAGTTTGATTTGTAAACATTAACAGACTCGGAGTCTGGATGATTTTATAACCCAACGCTTGAAGACTCACCACAATGTTTACATAGCTAGCCCCTGCTTTGTGTTAAATAATCAACATGTGTTTATTTTCTATTACCTTCTTCTGCCGTGGACAGCTGGGTAAACTTGAAAAGGGCTATCCATAACGCTGCTACCAGACTCCAGAGCGGTCGATCCATGGCTGTCGAGGCGATCGTATTTGTACACATCTGCTTGCTTTTAGAAGCCTAAATGCATCAGTCGATATGCAGTTATGTGTCTCTCTTAAACGCCGGCGGACGTACGGTGGGCTCGTCAGCCATTCAGCTTTCTCACATTAGTGACTGTCCATAGGGGCAAATGTATCTGAATTACAAAAAAAAGGAAGGGAAAATGTCAGGCGACGTTATTTTGTAAGTCAAAACGACAGATGCGCAGTCCAAAATTCACGAACGACCAGCCGAAAATAGGCTGAATTTTAATTCTGATCCTTCTATGCTTTCGACGTTTACCTTCAGATGTCTTAAAGTCCTACTGCGCTACCGATGCAGGTAACTTGTGTAGCAATATTACGGAGACAAACGCTTCTCGTGAAACGTATTTTTTATTGCTATTCTACGTTTTGCACGAATCCATGATTTATCTTGATTCTCCGGCAAAGACAAAAGTGTGGAAAAATATGAGACGTTTCCCCGGGCGCCTTTAGGTATTCCCTTTGTTACCCACTTCCCAAAGTCTCCCGGTCCAATTTTCTCGCCACAAAATGATGACTTTTACGAACTCATCAAAGCATACAACGTGTGCATTGATTTTTTTTAAAGGAACTGTAAATGCCAGAACAAGAATCTTAAAATTGCTATGGAAGATCTCCGGAAACTGCTCCCAGTCGAGTGGTTTTGCAAAAAAATACAACTAAAAAGAGTTTCCCAGTCATAAATGCTGCATTCCTTTGTATTTTACGTCTTAGCGTTTTTAATCAAGTTAGTATCTCCGTTTTTCTTCACCTCCTTCACCATTTGCCTTTTCAGGTACAATACGGTATGGCGCCATAAAACATCCAGAAATATATTTGTCTAGCCGCTGCATTGAATAAAATAAATGGAAGCGTAATTAAAAGGGAACACAAAGCCAGTACGACCCGTACTCCAAACTGGCGTGCGCTCTCGCCAGTCGCCGCCAAGGCACTCTGCATCAACTTGCGTCAGGATGTCTGCCCGTATAGGCCCCGCCTCATTGTCACATCCCTCCTCCTCCTCATTGGTTGCTTCGCCTGTCAATCTTATGAAGTAAATGATTATCGCAAACTAGGGGCTTAGGCAGGTGGACCGAAACATGAGGTATATGGTAATTTATTCAAACACTTCATTTTGATTTGTCAAAGGAACGTGTAACCCAATTTCCAATATTTCAAATGATATGAAGACTTTTTCTTTCCCACTTACTTTTATGTGATACGGTTTAGTCTCCTTAGTATTCCCGATGACCTGTTTTACACGATTTATACATTTCGTGGCGGTTAAACGTCTACGTCAGGAAAAAAAAAGGAAACCATTTCCAATAGAAGTGAATTCCTGTGCCGTGGACAAAATTAAACAGTTGCTTGAACTGCACCTTTTACTCAAAGAGACATTATTCCCTAAATGGCTTTTCAAATGCATTTACTGGGCCATTCTTAGAACCATTCGGGTTAAGTGTGTTAAAACTCCCCCCGCCCTTTGCAGGAGTTTTTACTCCGTATCCTAAATTGGCGAACAGCTGAACACACGTGTGCTGGTTTCCTCTCCTTCAGGATATCATATGACTTAGACGCCATTACACTCGTGCACAGCTGGAATCAGAGCAGCATCTGGCTGTATAGTAATGACTTTCCTAACAGTCATTATCCCCGTGTGTATTTGATCTAAGATTTGCAAATTCAAATTAATTTAATGCCAATTATAAATGAGTAATTCGTGTGGATTCTGTTAATGTTTCCGTTTCACTTGTTGAGCGCGTGAAGATCTCACATAAATATTTAAACTTTAGACTGGCACGATTATACAAATGCTACGACAAAGCATCCACAGTAAAACACAGGTATGGTGTACTGCATAGTCATATTTTGAATATAGGCTAAATAAAACTATACGTTCGATAAAGACTGTATAATCAAGGTAGAACTATATAAATCGCGGCGCAATCGAAACCAAGTCATATAATAATCAATTGTAGAAACCAGTAGGCCTTTAACCACTTCTCATTTAGGCAAAACGACCTGCAGATGGAGCGTTTACCGTATTATTTTTCAAAAAACGAAAAATATAGAAGGAAGCGGGCACTGTGAGTTCCGCTTTAACTACCAGGTAGGGTTTCCATTTTGATCTTTTTGTCCAAACGTTGATGATAAGGCCTTGAAGGATGCCTGTAATTGATTTGGGTTTGTTTCCTCGGAGAACACGCATCGCCTCGTTCTTCCCCCTAAAAAGGCAGGGCTGACATTTAGCTATTGATTAATCAAACAGCCCATGTTCATTAGATTAAACCCAGTCGTCCCTTCTGCTGTTGGCATCTCGCGCAGCAAACGAGGAATTATGTTATACAACTGACAGTCATTAAAAAAATATAATTCCACAGAGGTTCAGAAGATGAACGAATAAGTTTCCCTATTTTTAGACGCGTTTGGAGAGTATTAACCACATTTTCAGACAAAGGTATTATTAATTATTCTGTCTTCCAAATAAGATGACTGTCGTTCAGGTGCTTCAACGCATATTGATTATTCATTTAGTGTGAAAGGTGATTGAATAGTATAAAGACAGCTCATCTATCACTGTAGCCTTTGGATTTAAACCGCATAGACGAGGGGAAAATCACGTTTGAGTCCACAAAAAAAGGATAAAGAAGTAAGACATGTATAAAAATAACTTTTAACAACTCGGTTTGAGACGACTTTTGTGTTAAAGCCTGAATACAGATGTATCATAGAAATATCCAATGGAAAAATGTTAGTATCGATTTTGAATCATGCTCATCAATTATGGGTGGGCCTGTCCGGCCTTCCAGTCAAATATTTCTTTAATTCCTAACTTGTTATATATGTAAGAATTGTTTCGGTTTTTTAGAGAACCTGTTCTACAGCTGTCTGTTTGATTTACATTCGTAAGTAATTTACATTAATGAGGACGTCATGGTTCTGATTACGTAAATCTATAATCCACAGCACGTAAGAACGAATCGGTGAAAGCAATTACTTTAGAATAATTTGAAAGGCACACATGTTTGTCCCTCGAGGACTTGTCTTGCCCGCCCTTGAACAGATGGCTTTCTCTTTCTTGGTTTAAACTGCTGACTGTCAGTAGTCCGCAAAGAAAAAACACTTTGTAGCGTGCACTATAACCCGGTGAACCTACATCCGGAGTAAATTCAGCACTTTCCAATGAATTAGTTCCATTGGGCAGTTTTTTAATGATTTACTCCTCTGTTCTTCACTATTATACTTCAGCTACAGCTCTGTTTCTCCTGTTTTGTTCTCTTGTATGCTGCAAGTGTCATGGTATCCCCGGGCAGACTTAATCATGCACTTTGAACTAATCGTGCTCTAAACTGGAGTCGTTCAGTCTGCCGTGTTGTTTGCACGTTTCATTTGCATATCAGGGAGTGCAGCGCGCGCCGTAGCGCAAACACGCGCCGGGATCACTATAGCATGCCACCTCGTTGCATTATTGACGTGATTATTTCTGCATTTGTTGGACAATTTTCTTATGCAAATACGCCCGATGTTCTCTGGGTGGTTACCCATTACGTCGCAATTAAACGACGTGAAGGAATAATGAGGCAATTGTCTGGAATTAATGAAAATTAAATCTAAAGAGCATTATATTTTATTAACCGTGCGCCTTTTGTCACTATCAAAAATAGAAGGAATACGGCAGCTTGCAGCATTCGCGAGTGGCCTGATTGAAGTGTGAGAATGGAATTGCTCAACTGTGTGAATCTAATGGATTGTACTTACGTGTTAGCCTATCTGTTTTCCTCTTGTACGGCTAAATTCACACCTCGCTGTCAGGTCGTACAACTGGGTTTTTAACACGTCCGGAGAGGTACGATTCTTGCCGCTTTTTAGATCCAACTATAAAGGCTCGTAGGCCTAATATCCGTGGTGACTGATTTTAAGTTAGGGAATTACGTCGAAATCTCAATTTCTGCGGACTCTGTACTGTATTAGAAAAGTTCAAGTAACACACTACGTTTCACAAGTAAATGAGACGACAGGCCGATTCGGTTTTTTGTTACTTGGGGTGTGGATTACATTTGGTAGTTGGCAATTTCCCAGAACAGTTTTCGCCAATATCGCAGATGTTTACTTCAATGTAGCCCCAACGATTAATTGCCAATTGAATACCCCACAGTACATCAAAGGACCATGTCCTCTCTTTTTAAGTATTGAAGGGATAGTTTAGAAAAGTTGGTCGCATGGGTATAGATAGATAATTGTATGTTTGTAGATACTGGCGATTTGTAGAGTGCAAACATTTTACTCACAGATTGGAAGTGACAACGAAAATCAACACTCGCGCAACACAAATCAGACCACAAATATCTCCCGGCGATGCTGCGTGGTAAGAACATGCATAAAACAAAAGCTCAGTTCAATCACTGTATTAAAAGTGCACTAATATTTCAATTTGCATGTGGAGTGCAAGTGGTAGCCTAAAATCCAGGAGTGCCTCTTTACAGTGAAGTAGCCTGTACGTCGCTCCGCACATGTAAGTAGCACGTAGCTTTTACCTCAGGATACCCAAACATCCCTTCATTTTCAGTAGTTGTTCGCAGTGAAGTAGCTGTAGAAGGAGAGGTAAAACTGGTACGTGCCAGTCTGTGATGGAGCATTTGCTGATGTTCGCATTGACACACTGAAGGTAGCTTAGAGTCAGAAATGTACCTGAGTGATACATGTACGGGTCCTACGTAAGCAGTGGAGAACACGTAGGCCTAATCATCTGTCTTTGTATAGATTACGATTGATTGTGATTTCTATAGTTGAAGCCGGGCTTTATCCTCCATGCATTCTACTTTGTATTAAGAATGATTTTAACCGTTTTCAGCTGAAAAATAAGACGGCGAAAACTATTAATGCACGCAAAGCGCAACAAAGCAGAAGTAGTAACAGCCTTTGCATGCCCCTGGTGGTTACTTGTGGGATTGCATAATTCTTCTTATATCCAGTATCCTCCAGTCTGCCCCAGTTAAAGGTGACTTCAGCTGCATCCTGACATCCAGTCCCCCCCCAAAGAAAAAAAATGGAGTTAATTCTGCCAGACAGATAAACGATGAAGGGGAACGGAGCATTTAGCAGACAGACTGGACAGCTAATAACATTTTGACCTCTTAAAATATAACGACAAACTAATAAATTAACCTCACTAAATGTACCAATGCCTTAATAGGCATAGAAGCCACTTTAGATAAGAATGTCTCCAAAATGAATTTGCCCAATGTGCTTTCATGTCTAAAATTGTACTTTGTGTTTATATAACCCAAGGCCAGAGCTGAGGTCGAAACGGTAGTTTTTCTGTAAGGCTCTCACATCAGCGTCCCCCTTGGGGGGCGGAGCTGTTTCTGGCCCATCCGACAGGAGATGTTTCCCCAACGCCGTTCTTTGCCGCGGCGCAGAGCCTTCAAAGCGAGTCACGCGTACCCCCCTCCGCACCTCTTCCTCACACGGTGAACCCCGAGCCAGCCTGGGGGATGGGGGGGGGGCGTCTGAAACACAGGCTCGGAGAAAAAGCCGGGAGACTGACGGGGAGTAAAGGAGGTGTGAAGAGATATAAAGAGAGCAATGTCGGGGGGGGTGTGAAGCTGCGAGTTTCGCTACCGGGTGGCAGCAAAGGGGCGGGTGCGGGGTGAGGTATTCACCGTGAAAAGGGATTCGGTGCCCGATCCGATCTCCATGCGGAACACCTCCTCTGAACTCTGGCTCAGCGTCGTCACAGACTGAAAGTGCCATCAGCAGGAAAGAAACGGCTCACGATGTCAAATGAACACGTTTAGACGGTGGGGAAAAATCGAGTGCATCCATCTCAATCCGCATTCCGACGTTGGAGGCAATTATCCCTCCAGCTGACACCTTTATCCATAGTGAGTCACATGCTCTGGCCCTCTCCAGGAGTGGGCGTCTCCACCGGCTCCCAGCAGCATCTCTGAGCGAACGGACCGAGCCGAACCGCTTCTCGTGCCTCCGGGCCGCTCCTCGGAGGATTTCACCGGAGCGGACTCCTCCTTCAACGCGGGGAGCGTGGCGACTCCGTTTCGGACCTCCGCGCGGCGCCGGGACGCGGCAGATTGTCTTAATCCACCAGTAAAGCCGTTTGGAACATTGCGTTGGTTTTTTTTTTATATATCAGCAACCAGAGAAAATGAAACCAACAAACATGAAATCCGTATATAGACCTTAAAGCCACGGAACATCTCCCACAAATGAGGCAAATTTAATACATTATATTTCCATTGCAAATCACGGCTCCAGTAAACAATAAAATTGTTTAATATTAAAGCATTCCAACAAAATTTCGGTAATAAGGATCAAATGGCGAATTATTTGAATTGAATTATAATCACAAAATATCTGCATAATTACAATATTTTTGTAATTAATGCATTATATTTATGGTGGTAGTTGAGCTTCTCTTTTAAGATGTCATGAATGGTTACCAAGGTTACGCTGTTGTACACAGCTGTGGTCGTCCTTAATCTGTCTCCTAGTGCGATTGAATTTTAATTGGGAATTAAAATCATTTTGGGGGAATTAACATGAAACTGCTATGTTGCCATGGCGATTGATGGGTATAGGGTAGTTTTTAACCTTATGTCGGCAATCTAGGATTGAAGTAATAGAGTGAGAAGGCAAAATAATTTATTGTGTGAAAGATGGGAAGGCAAAGGATAGGGTACAGAGAGTAAAAACCACCGGTAACCCGTAGCATCTGAAATGAATCGTTTCGTGAATGGTGGAAAGAAGAAAACGGATTGAGACCTGAAAATTATTGATTTTTTTTGTTGCTTTTTTGTCTGGGGTAGGAGTAAGTAGGGGCTGAACTTTGGAAAAGGAGAGTGTTTAATGCAAGACCTCCAGGTGTGTTTGTGGAAAGGCAGAGGCAAACGACGATTATCCAGTAACGCAGCACTAGCACAGAACCATAATAACATTACGACAACATACACTGTGACAGGACATCACCATGGCAACATACACACTGATGGTGCAACCCCATAGCAACAGATGCATTTCACAGTGCAAGACCATAGCTGCACATACACTGTCACAGTGCATCACTATAGCAACAGATACATTGTCACAGTGTATCACCATAGCAACACATACACTGTCATGGGTCATCCTTATAACAACACATACATCGTCACAGAGCATCACCATAGAAACATACACACTGTCATGGCGCAAACCCATAGCAACAGATGCACCTCACAATGCAAGACCAAAGCTCCACATACATTGTCGCAGTGCATCGCTATAGCAACAGATACATTGTCACAGAGCATCACCATAGCAACACATACACTGTGATAGTGCAACGCCATATAGTAATGCACGCTGACACAGTACATCATTATGGCGACGTATACACTGTGATAGTATATCACCATAATATCACATTTACTGTCACAGTGCAACAGCATGGCAACATATACATTGTCAGAGTACATCCCCACCACAGCACATACACTTCCACAGAACATCACCATAGTGACGCATACACCATCACCATAACAACACCACTCCAGCACAGAACACACTGCTTACGCTTCTTGACCGTGATTTCTCTCACGTCCTTCAGCTCCAAGTAAAAACTAAATCAGACACGGTGGAAATCTCTGCTTTGTTCAGAATGTCTTACAAGTAGTCACTGCATTAACTGACTGCTTTTAAATGTATTAAATTCATCACAGGAACTGCACTGCATTCCAAACATAACTGGAGACAAGCAACACATGTATTAATTCACATGCATTGAACGGTGCGTCTTAATCGCCGTTTTGCTTTAATATTCATCACTGTGCAATGTGAGGCAGTGCATGGAGGCTCTTGGGGGAATTGCGATCGCATGTTGTTATGGTATTAAATTACCTGTTTGAGACCGGCGCAGCCAGCTTACAAGCTTATGATTTTACATCGGCGGTAATCTGTTACGGGAGCACTTGAGGTAAAATGCCATTTAGAGCAGAAATCCAATAAAATGTAGCGCAATAAAAAATGCATTCAGAAAGCAGGCCTCTGCTGAGAATGTGCCGGAAGCGGACGCCATGTGAAAGAATGCGTACGCTGCAACTGTGCGTTACATGGGAGGGGGGAACGTGCGAGAGGCATCTATGCAGATCTGAGAGTCGTTACGCAACCACAATGCTGTCCTTGTCAAGGGAACAACCCCCCCCCCCCCCCAAAAAAAACCCCCAAAAACTATAAAGCCTGCAGAACATTGCTAACCCCC
>JAODJU010000063.1:238338-248643 GCA_026776725.1 Gnathonemus echidnorhynchus
TTAGCTCCACCCACCTGCTTGCCCACCTGTCTGCCTTTAGCTCCACCCACCTGCTTGCCCACCTGTCTGCCTTTAGCTCCACCCACCTGCTTGCCCACCTGTCTGCCTTTAGCCCCACCCACCTGCTCGGCCACCTCCCGCACGCTCTGCACGCTGGTGCCGTACAGGTGGCTGTTGTACTGGCCCGCCTCGATGAAGCGGTGGCCCTGAATGTCCTTCTCCATCTGCTCCCGCGACGACACAAAGTGGTAATCCCGCCCGTCCACCTCGTACTCCCGCTTGGGCCGTGTGGTGTCTGGAGGGGGACCAGATGTCAGCATGTGAGCCAATGAAACTGCAGAACCGTTACGATTAAGAGGTGGACGGCGCTGCACTTGAATGGAAATTATAACCCAGCTAAGTATAAAAAGTATCATTTTACCTTATGATGAAAAAGTCATACCAGATGTTGCCCTTAGGGTGTCAGTAGGTCCCACTGTAGCCTCACACGTCCAGGGTTGGGGGGTGAATCCCAGCCCTGACTGTGTGGGCTTCCTCCAATGCCACCTGCCCCTCCCCCCCTTAAATCCAACTAACATGCTTTCGGGTGAATCTATGTCCCTCATGTCCCAGTAAGGCCTATGTCCCAGTGCCCCGTCCCGTGTGTACTTACGGGGGACACAGGAGCCGAACTTGTCGGGGAACTCGGACAGCAGGTCGTCGTTCACCCTGTCCTTCGTGGGGCCCAGGATAATGATTGGCCGTGCATAATGAACTGGGTAAAGGGGGCGGGGCGAACAAAAGAGAAACTAAGCAATGGGAAACAAGGAGGTGGGGTGAAAATGAGCCAAGTCACGCCCACTCTGCTGGGCCCAGCAACAAAGGAAACCACAAATTTGTCATCAGGTTACTTTAGCCTATAATTATACTTTATTAGTGACATTTCAAGAAAAGGCATGATTTATAAGTTCACAGCTTTATACATGATGTACTCTGTATCCAGTCAGCTGCAGCCTCAGAGTGGTGTAATTAACGCCTTTTCTGTTTCAACCTGAGAAATGAGGGGAGTAGTGAGACTTCAGGGAGGCTAGCAGGATGGGGGGGGGGGAGGCGGTAGCAGAACCAAACACTTTCGTTTACCTTCTACCTGCGTGACAGTCTCATAGCTTTTCACCGTGTCCTCTCTCCCTGAAACAGGAAATGTCACCGAAAATGAGCCACCAGTCAGTGTCAGGCTGGTCGTCATAATGTGTCACAGCAGTTTCCCTGTGGCTCCTTACCTATAGAGGATCCTATACTGTCTCGGCTGCGGTCCTGTGTCGGAGAGAGGGAGTGCAGCAGAGAGCGGGAAAGAGGGAGTGAGAGGGTGAGAGAGAGGGGGGCAGGTGCGCACACACAATCTCACTCACACACACACACACACACACACACACACACACACACATTAGATCGCTGCAGAAAATAAATGAAAAAGTTGCAATGCAGAGGAAATGTTCCTTCGCCTGCTTCCTGCCAGGGTGTTTCGGACACAGAGATGCCTGCTCTTTCGCTCAGAGGTCAGGGGCCCCTGGAAGGTTTTATAAGCCCTCTAGAATGTCTGAAACTCATCTTTCATGCTCACCCTTTCTTTTGTCTTCAGCCGAGACCACTCTTTCCGTTCTACCCTGAGGGGGATAACAGAGAGGGTTTGGGGACATGAGTTATTGTTTTCTGATGATGGTGTCAGATGACATAGACTGACAAGCGGATTGATGCAATGACAGAGATAAATAGAGAGACACAGAGGCCCCAATACTGCCTGACACAGACTAAGAGGAAGACAAATAAAGAGTGATAAAAAAAACCTGACAGACAGACAGAAACTGAAATTGCCTGACAGACTACCAGGAAGACAAATAAACAGCAATACGAAAACTGGTAGATGGACAAAGACTGAAACTGCCTGACAAATAAACAGTTATACACCCTGACAGGCAGACATAGTGACTGAAACTGCCTGACATAGATTATCAGGAAGACAAATAAACAGTCATGCAAACTGACAGGCAGACAGACACTGAAACTGCCTGACACGGACTACCAGGAAAACGCATGGGAAGACAAACTGACTCAGAGTGATAGAAAGCCCCGATCACTGACAGGCAGACTGGCAGACAGGCAGAGCGCACAAGCAAAAGGCAGACCTCCTCTTGCTGGGTATGAAGCCAACTTCGTCAGCCTCCCCCTGGGTGCTGACGCGTCGCGCCTGCCACCACTCCTCGTCCCCGCAGTCGAGCACGTGCAGGATCTCGCCGAAGTGGAAGCCTACCGCCTGGCTGAGGAAGCCGCAGTCGGCCGTCTTGTCATAGTCAAACAAGGCCCTGACAGGTAGAAGGGAAGCCAACATGTGAGTCACCATATTTATACAAGCAGGAGGAGAGGGAGACTAACATCATCACTGCATCACTGCTGGCTGCAGTGTCACATGCCCCTGGGTGACCTGCTATCTGTTCACTGTAGGGGTACACTGGGGGCATGGATACCCTGGCGGACCTGGGGGGGGGGGCAACACTTAAAAGGGGCCCTTGAATATATTAAATTATTAATTTTAATGGGCAGATGGGCCCAACGTGACATTTTGTCAAGGGGTCTAGAATTTTTCGCTACATTCATTGTATTTTTTGGTTACAGACTTGTATCTAGAAGTACTTACATTGTGTGTGTGTGTGTGTCTATATGTTTATATGGCTAAGCTCCATACCCTACAGTACTACCATACCCTACAGTACTACCATACCCTACTATCCAGGTTACAAGTCTGTACTCTTAACTATTTTAATGCCCCTGTGCCTTTAATACACTAAATTTCCTTATTGACGCTCTTGAAGGTCACATACTGATGTGTTGGTCAAAGAGGCGAACCCTCAGGTACCTGATGTAGAAGCCCCTCTTGGTGTTGCTCCTCAGCGTGGTGGTTCCTGAGCCCATCCCACTGTTCAGTAGTTGTTCTCTCAGGTCATGGATCTTTGCCTCGAAGCGGCTGTACTCTGAAAAGAGGCGTACGCGCATTCCAGTCAGGAGATGTAACAAACACAGACCACACACACTCCAGTCAGGATGTGTGGTCTCTGTTTGACATGCCTCTTGACTGAAGTGTATGTGTGGCATAACAAACACAGACCACACACATTCCATAATCCCTGGGCTGTAAAGCACCATATATTCTGGTCTGCACTGCATCATACGCCCTGCTCTGTACTGTACCGTACGGATCCACTACTCTGTACTGTATCACAGACAGCCTCTGTGCAGTACTGCACCATACTCCCTGGTCTGTACTGCACCATACTCCCTGGTCTGTACTGCACCTTACTCCCTGGTCTGTACTGCACCTTACTCCCTGGTCTGTACGGCACCTTACTCCCTGGTCTGTACGGCACCTTACTCCCTGGTCTGTACTGCACCATACTCCCTGGTCTGTACTGCACCATACTCCCTGGTCTGTACTGCACCATACTCCCTGGTCTGTACGGCACCTTACTCCCTGGTTTGTACTGCATCGTACTCCCTGGTCTGTACTGCACCTTACTCCCTGGTTTGTACTGCACCTTACTCCCTGGTTTGTACTGCATCGTACTCCCTGGTCTGTACTGTGCTGCACTGCACTCACCCTCCGGTCTGTACTGCGCGATGATGGTGACGGTCTGCCCGGCGTTCTTCAGCGCCGCTGCCGCCTGCTCGTGTGTGGCTGTGCGCAGGTCCACACCATTTACCTTGGGGGGGGGGCATATTGTAGCGGTCAGTATGAGCCACGCCAAGTCAAAATTACCCCGAGAGGTATGGAGCGAGGATCACAGGCATCAGGGTGGACCTAATGTGTCTGCCCTTCTATCTCGGGGCCTCAACCAATCAGAACAGCCATCTACCCCCACCACTGGAACACACCTCAGTCCCGCTCCGCCGCCCACCTGGGCCGTGTGTGCACTGCAGCATAATGCAGCTGATCTCAGCCTCAGCTGCCTCTGGCTACTCTCCTATGTGTTCACTGCTGCCACCTGTGGACGCAGTGCTAATGACGGCCAGGTGTCAGTAAGCTGGGCTTGAGCAAGTTATTATTATCACGTTGCGTGCCGGTGAATTTTTGCCCTGGATATTATGCTGGAGCCCTACTGCTGTACTGATCTGGATTTCACTGGTGGGATGTCATGTTATTCTTGATGAGAACGTGAGCGGAGCGGTAGTGAGGTGAACAGGGAGACGTGGGGGCGAGAAAGAGCGAGAGAGGGAGGGAGAGAGGGAGAGAGGGAGGACTTGCAGGAAGGGACCCCTTCATGACACATCGCCCACATTAGGTCTGGGTCCCAACTGGGCTAGTGAAAGACCCCGGGATGTACGGCAGCGGGGGCGGGGGGGTAATCAAGTGGAACAAATTGAAAAAGAGATGGAGGGATAAGAGCAGACACTGGAGAATTGGGGCAAAGGAGAGAGAGACAGAGAGAGTGAGAAAGAGAGAGAAAGAGGGAGAGGCCGTGCAAAGGACGGAGGCTGCAGCCCAGAGGCAGGCATGGAGGCTGCAGCCCAGAGGCAGGCATGGAGCTGACGGCCCAGAGGCAGGCATGGAGGCTGCAGCCCAGAGGCAGGCATGGAGGCTGCAGCCCAGAGGCAGGCATGGAGGCTGCAGTCCAGAGGCAGGCATGGAGGCTGCAGTCCAGAGGCAGGCATAGAGGCTGCAGCCCAGAGGCAGGCATAGAGGCTGCAGCCCAGAGGCAGGCATGGAGCTGACGGCCAGGCTCCCGGCGAATGAGGGAGGGAGATTGGGGGGGGGGTTACTTACACTCAGGATCTGGTCCCCCTTGCGCAGCTCCCCGCTCAGGTCGGCCGGCCCCCCAGCCAGGATGAAGGAGATGAAGATGCCCTCGCCATCCTCGCCGCCCACGATGTTGAAGCCCAGGCCGGTGGAGCCGCGGTGGATCAGCACTCTGCGGGGGTCCCTGCGGGCAGACCGGGCGCCGGGGATTATGGGAGTGATAATAGGGGCGATGGAAACAGGTCCCCGTGGATGGGTGTGAAATGGAGGAGGGAGTAAACTGCGGCTGACGGGCAAATTGCATTCATACATCCATCCGTCCAGGCGCTTATTGTTAATGTCTTTATTTGTCACGGAACATTCATTTGTTCAGTGTGCAACACTATGGGGGTAACGACAGGAAAGGGGGATAGGAGGAGGAGAAACAGGGTGCGCGGCGGGCGGAGACTTGCCTGGGGATCTCGTCTTCTCCCAGCATGCTTTTCATGACAGGTGAGTACCTGCTCGGGGATGTGGGGGTCAGGGCTTGCGGGTACTCCGAGCCCAGGTAGCTGGAGTGGCCCACCTCGTTGTCCAGGTGTGGGGAGTACGCTGAGGGGGGGCAGGAGAGGGGGGGAGGAGATTAGGAGGCCGCACGCTGACACATGTGCAGACATACACACACGTGAGCGGGGGGGGGGCGGGACTCACAGCTGGTTATCTCAGGGGGGTTGGAGGAGTTGGTCAGGTACAGCGAGCTGGGCTTGGCTATCCGCAGGTACACCACCTCCGCCGTGTTCTTCAGCGCCCCCACTGCGTCCTCGTGCATTACGTCCTCCAGGCACACATTGTTCACCTGCAGGGGGCAGCGCAGGCACACGGAGCTTCAGGCGCGTGTCGCTCATACCTGCCACGCCGCGCTGGGCGACGATCTCCAGCTGAGGATACCCCCCCCCCCCTTCCCGAGTCACGATCTTTAGAACGAAAACGATGCAAATGTCAGCCCAGCTGCAATTCCCTACTTGGACATCAGGGGGTGCTGTCGCTCCAAAAAACAATACACATTCTGCGCAGCCAGACATTTAGTATCTGTCAGTCCCCACTGAGCATGTTTTTGTGATGCTGGTGAAAATGCTTTCAGTCTCGGCAGATCAGACTAATCTTAATGCAGCTAAGGCAGCTAGGGATGATGTGAGGAAGGCCGCCGCCCTGCTGTTGGGGGGAGGGTATGGCGTCTCAGTGTGTACGTGCCAATTGTGCGTTTAATTCGCAGGTGGCCTTACTGTGTGCAGTGACTTTACACAGCTAAGCATGTCTAATAATACTTTCTGCTTTCCTGCAAATGACACAAACCCATCCCATCTCCTGCATGCATGGTTGGTACACGACCCATTGGCAACGTCCCCGTACGCGTGGGGGGAATCGACTCACGGCCAGAATCTTGTCCCCAATCTGCAGCCGGCCGTCCTTGTGCGCGGCCCCGCCCTCGATGATCTTGGTGACGTAGATGCTGTTGTCGCCGGGGATGTGCTGGTTGCCCACGCCGCCCGCTATGCTGAACCCCAGGCCTGCGGGCAAACCCAGATCCATCAGCGCCACCGTTGGGGACGCACAGCCCGTCGATTCGTCACTGCACTGCATCGCACAGTCTCTTAATGATTTACCGATTAGACGAAAAACACACAAACTTCAGCAGCTGCAGGAACAAGGATACAACAGAATTGCCCCATTGTAGGAACAAGGGTACAGCAGAAGTGGCTCTATTGTCAGAACAAGGGTGCAGCAGAAATTCCCTGTTGTAAGAACAAAGGTACAACATACGTGCCCTCTTGTAGCAACAAGGGTACAGTAGAAATGCCCTATTGTGTGAACAAGGGCACAACAGAAGTTCCCTATTGCCAGAACATGGGTACAACAGAAATGCCCTATTGTGTGAACAAGGGTGAAACAGCCTAACCCCACTAGGGATTTGACCCCACAAGCTCCTGTTACCTTTGGGCCCCTTGATGAGCTTGATCTCGGTGACTTTCTCGGAGCACGGTTTCCTCCGCATCACGTAGAGCCTGACGATGGCGCCGGCCTCCTTCAGGGCTTCCACGGCCTGGCTGTGTGTCACCTCCCGCACGTCGGCATCGTTCACGAACAGGATGCTGTCATTGACACTATGGGGGCAGGAGGAGGTGTGCATTTCACTGTCCCGCCTGCTGCCTGGTTGGCCATCTTGGGTTCAGCTTTTCTTTTTTGATACATGTTGGTGAGTCCCAGCATTTAAAGTTGCAGTGCTGTGTAATGAAGCGTGGCCCATTAGGGTCAGTGGCTCTGCCCCTTTAATAAAGCAGCTCTGGTTACCTTCCAGTAAGAACCCCCCCCCCCCACCCCGGCTCGGACCTCACGCATCAACGGGTCCGCCGGTCCTGTAAGCGCGGCAAACGGAATCACTGACGTAAACGTCATCGCATGAAAAGAGGCGTAGCCGCGGAAACGGCGCAAGCACAGCGAAAAATGCCACGGCCTTGTGATTAACATCGCGGGGCATTTTTGTTAATTGATTCTCATAACCCAGCGCTGGGGCTGCAGCTGTGTGTGAGTGTGACAGGAGTGTGGGGACATAAAGAGTGTGTGTCACCTTCTCGGCCCACGTAGAGGAGGTCAGGAGGAGAATGAAGCTTTGATACAACAGTGGACGGCGCCCAGTTTACGCAAAGAGGGTGGGAAATATGTTAAGAAGGTGAATAAGAGACCGATGCACCCCAGACCAGCTCTGAACGCACACCTGGGCTTTACAGTACCCATAATCCCCTGGGGCTATGCCACCTCTGCATCCTTTCTCAAATAAGTCTCCTGAGATGTGAGAACATCTGAATTCCCGGCTGCCCGCAGTTCCTGCCAGCGCTCGCCCTGCTGAGGGTGGGGGATGGAGGTTCTGGAGGCCCATTCCGGCAACACCCACTATATTTAGCCTGGATTCTCTCTCGGCCCGCCCTTATGGTGGGGGGTCCAACCTCTGTTTACCCAACCTGTTGGTTACCCAGATTTACTCACCAGCTTTAGTCACTATCATTTACTAGTTATCACCATGGGTAACCAGGCTAAAACCTCCAGGGCTGCAGGGTATAGAGAACAGCGCCAGTGGGTCAAGGAGGGTTTATGTTCAAACCCCACAGCGGATGCACGCCCTGACGGTCCCCTGTGCAGATGTCTGTTGGGAGGGAGCCATCAGCTCCCAGCACCAATCAGAATGTGTGAAAGCCCCTTGAATAAATGTGCGGGTGGCATTTTACAGTGAAACATTAGTCTCACACATGGGCAGGAGGATGATCTACACATGGCAGCAAACTCCACAGATGAATGCGGCATAAAGGACTCAGAGAGACACAGAGGATGGCTTTTCTGTTTAGGAGATGCTTTCGTGTGTCGTGATGTATGGAAGAGCAGGATGGGTCTCACACAGTAGGATTAAACCAATTAAAGGCTTGGCAGCTGCCTCCCGGGCTCCGAACCGACAACCTACTGGTGCGTTACGGCATGTGTTGCTATGGAGACGGGGAATGAGAGCCGAGCGAAGATGAGGAGGAAACTGGCACACACCTGAGTCTGCCGTCCTGAGCGGCTGCACCCCCCGGGATGATTTTGGTGATGAAGATGCTGGGATCGTCCCCAACATGAGGGTTATCCGTCCCCCCGGCAATGCTGAAGCCCAGGCCCGAGTTCCCCTATAAACCAACACATGTACACATGTGGAGTTCACATATTCCTATCATTATGGGGACTCTCCATCCATCTCTATGGGTATAACCCTAAGCTAAAAGTATTTGGTCCCCACAATGTGGTAAATATAAACCCGCACATCATGTAAAGGCACTCACACACACACACAGAGAAGGATTTAGATCCCCCAACTGCTAAAAAAAAAATCAGGTGACAAACAGACCGTGACTCAGTGCTGAGGAACACTGCTGCAGTTCCTGACACAGCAGCGCAGCTGATCTGTACAATCATTAACCTCATTACTTACTGGTACTCTGCCTCAATCTGCCACCACTCAACAGATAAAAATATTATCATGGTTCCAGTAGGTTATTAGGTCTATGGAAAATGAGACGGGCCCTCAGGGGTGCTGAGCTGAAGGGTTTCTAACTCAGGGAACCACCCATCCCGGGGAGGTGTGCCTGACACCCCCACCCGCAGTCCCGCAAACACACGGCTAAACGCCGGGTGGGTTTGGGTTCCATTCGTGCGAGTCATGGTACGGTGGGATTTTGAGGCACTGCCGGGTGCCTGCCATGGGCCGCCTTACCCTCTCCAGTGTGATCTCCTCATACTCCACTTCCCCCTCGGTCCCGTTCACCTGGGGGAGCATAAGACCCACGCCTTCAGACAAAGCATCTCTTGCACTTTCACAGACCTTTACATAGTGGAAACCAGCAGGAAGCCCGCAGAGAACCGTGTGACCCTGCAGAGGGCGCCGATTCACCCCACTCAGCCGAAACCATGTTCCAGTGTCACCTGTTTGTTTATATTTCATAATATTTATATTTCCTTTTATTTATGTACAAATATATGCTGTATTACTAAATAAGCAATCATTAATATACTTTGGATAATAATAAGCTATTTTAGTCATTACATTTGTTCTCTTATAAACCGGTATAACAAAATGGAATAATGTCACAACGTTTAGTGTACACTGTCCTGAAAAAGACCCTTTAAATCTTATCAAAGATGAACAGAAACACAAAACAGAGAGGTTTAAAAGGCTTATTTAAGTAAAAGTAGTATCCGTACCGAAGCATATTTTTTAATATTTGTTTTGGAAATAATACACTGATGAGTAAGGCTATAGTACACAGCATGTACAACATATGTCAGAGCTTGTTGACACATAGGGCAGGTTGTGTGTACTGGAACATTCTGAGGTACAATGGTGCACTTGCTATAACATACTGAAAATCAATGGGGGAGGAGGGGGGACAGACTGGAACATACTGGAAATCAATGGGGGGGTATTAACGTTGGAACATGGAGAGTCAGACACAGAACACGGGGCACTTGTGGGTATAAACAGGCATGTCTCGCATGAAGGGGGGGGGACACGACAGCATGGGGGGGCAGTGAGCAGATGGATGTTGGCTGGTGGGGGAAGGCAATCAAATGAGGAATTGAAATGGAATGAGAAATGAAGAGAAGAAAGAGGAGAAAGATAAGAAAAGAAGAGAAAAAGGAGGAGGGAGGACAGGATGAGCAGGTAAAAAGGTGGGGGGTCAAGAATGCCAGGGGGGTAACAGAACACTGAGAGGGAGAGAGATCAGCGATAGGGGGGAAGAGAACACTGAGCGGGAGAGAGATCAACGACAGGAGGGAAGAGAATACTGAGAGGGAGAGAGACCAGTGACAGGGGTAACAGACACTGAGAGGGAGAGAGATCAGCGACAGGAGGGAAGAGAACACTGAGAGGGAGAGAGATCAGTGACGGGGGGGGAGAGAACACTGAGAGGGAGAGAGATCAGTGACGAGGGGGGAAGAGAACACTGAGGGGGAGAGAGACCAGCGACAGGGGTAAC
>JAODJU010000063.1:248743-272031 GCA_026776725.1 Gnathonemus echidnorhynchus
GATCAGTGACGGGGGGGGAGAGAACACTGAGAGGGAGACAGATCAGTGAGGAGGGGGGAAGAGAACACTGAGAGGGAGAGAGACCAGCGACAGGGGTAACAGACACTGAGAGGGAGAGATATCAGCGACAGGAGGGAAGAGAACACTGAGAGGGAGAGAGATCAGCGACAGGGGGAAAGAGAACACTGAGAGGGAGAGAAACCAGCGACAGGGGTAACAGACACAGAGGGAGAGAGATCAGTGACGGGGGGGAAGAGAACACTGAGAGGGCGAGAGACCAGCGACAGGGGTAACAGACACTGAGAGGGGGAGAGATCAGCGACATGAGGGAAGAGAACACTGAGAGGGAGAGAGATCAGTGACAGGGGGGAAGAGAACACTGAGAGGGAGAGAGACCAGCGACAGGGGGAAAGAGAACACTGAGAGGGAGAGAAACCAGCGACAGGGGTAACAGACACTGAGAGGGAGAGAGACCAGCGACGGGGGGGAAAAGAACACTGAGAGGGAGAGAGACCAGCGACAGGGGGGAAAAGAACACTGAGAGGGAGAGAGACCAGCGACAGGGGTAACAGAACACTGAGAGAGTGAAAAACTAGAGGCATGACTGAGAAAAATGCAAAACTGAGTGGGAGAAAGAGCAGTAGTAACAGGGGCAACAGAACACTGAGAGGTCAGCTGGGGCAACAGAACACTTGAGTGGGAGAGTGACAAAGACACTGGCCGGTTGGCTGGAGAGCTGAGATAAAACAAGCTGTTAACCTACGTAGGGGGAGCCATCGAGCGTCTCCGTGTTGACGACCACTGGAGGGGAATTGGCCTGGAGAGAGAGAAAGGTGGGGGGCGGGAGATATATACTGAATGAGAGCTTCAGAGAGAGGGGACCAGATCATTTTGGAGTCACAAACCTGTGGTTTCGGAAATACTGCCAGAACTGTCCCATGATGCATAAATGTTCCAGTGCATTATGGGAAATGTGTTAATTCTGATGATGACACACACAGACATGCATATGGTACATATGTCAAAAATGCCCCAGCTCTTAATGGACCAGCCTTGTCAGGAAAAACACAGTCATTAAGGTTCAGTCAAGAAATCCTGCAGCCCATGGGGCACAGACTGCATTCTCTGCCGTCCAGTGCAGTTTCCACGGCCACCGACATCGCAGGGCGCGGAACCATAAACCGCGTGCAGTGAGGGTCTCGCATCGGGGCGGCCAGTGGAACCATGTGACAGAGAGACTTGGCAGGGGATCGTGGGTCTTTTAAAAAATAAACCTTTTCAAGGACAGTAGAGGAGGGGGCGGGGACAGGTGGTGGACAGCACTCACACAATGCAAATGCAATCACAAAAAGTAAGGGTTTGACTTGGAAAGCAGACGACATTAAACACTGGATCAGTGCCTCAAGGACAAAAGGAGGACAGGAGGTGGCCGAGGGTCTTGGGGCTGGTGTCAGCTGGGTCACTTGGATATAGCAAGGCAGAACACAGCAACGTGTGACACTCACGGAAAACGAGAGGCCACTGGGACCAATCAGCACAGACAATTTTGGTCATATGTCCTGGATGAGCTCCTCCCCTCAGGATTCAATACCCTAGATAAACAGTTCCCGCCTAGCTGATGTGCCGTGTGGAGTGCAGGCCTGACGTGTACCTTAAAGATGCTTCCGGTCTCCAACTCACAAAGGGCACAAAACTCCTGTTTCCCTCTGCAACCAAACTTCTGCATGTTTTTTTGCAAGCAGCACCTTCTCAAACCAATGTGGCTCCCCTCAGACCCGCCCCCATCTGAATCCCACACGCTAGCGACATTACGGAGGAAGATGGCATCCAACTGTATCCATGGGCCTCCTGCTGCACTCATTCACGTTTAGTACCCTTTCTGCCATTGGCAGAGGTAACAGAGTATTCCCCTCCAAGGATTTTAATTGGCTGATGGGTTCAGCTCTTTGTCCACAGCGCCTCCAGCTGGCCATCGCCTGTCAATAAGCCCCGGTTTGGCTGCTGTCACCGGAGCCTCCCGACTCAGCTGGCTCGAATAACGCATTTCACCACCCTGCTGCCTGTCGATTTTTTATTCTTTGTGTCTTATTCCTGACAAAATATAGTACAACAACCTACCTCAACTCTTCCAGCAGACTATACAAGCATGTGCTCAACATAAACATCATCAGGTGTCCTCATTTGGCCAGGTGTATGTTTGTTTTGTTTACAGGTCTGTGTCACCTGGTCAGGTCTGTGTCACCTGGTCAGTTTGTGCTTATAAATCACCAGCTGCAGCTCGAAGGATGTCCATCTATGCAAATCAAATTAAACATGAGGAACAGAATACGGAATTCCTAAAAAACGAGACACAACCTAATTATCACCTTTAAAAAGTTTCCCACTAGGAGAAATTCAATAAGCTCTTCAGTATAAAAAATACGAAAAAACGCCAAGCTGTCAAGAGAACTTCGCTTTATAAAGTCTTAGGTTACAGAGAAGAGAAAAGGCAGAAATTCGGAACAGGATGAAGTATCTTTGCTGTTTCGTCGGTGAGGCCTCATTATCTATCACTGTTTGGCACAATCCAGAACAACCCCCCCCCCAAAAAAAAAGAGGCAGTCAAACAGTTCAGGCACATAGCCCTGGATCAGCTCCAGCCTAGTTATGTAATCGGCTTCCTCCCCACACACACAAACGCACACGCCTGTGGTGTCCTTCCAGGACACAGGGACGGTGGTCGGGGGGGTGGGGGGCAGAGGTCACCCCCTGCTGGCACTGCAGTGTCACGGCGACTGGCAGCGGCGCACAGAGAGAGAGCGTGTCTTTCTATGTGTAGGAGGAATAGGAATCCTCCTTGTATCATGGCAGGGGGTTTATGGGGGGGGGGGGATCTATCTGCCTCCACTCATGGTCCATCGGCTACTTCTTCGATTCCCTCCTCATTTTAAACCCCCCCCCCCACCACCCTCATCACCACATAGACTGCACCGCACCCAAGCTGAACATCAGCATCAACTGCGTAAGAAAAGCTGCCCCCGACCATCAGAGCTCTGGTTCTGGGTGGGTGTGTCACCCCCCCCCCCTTTTGATTAGGGGTTAGGAAGCACTTTGTGTAAAATCAAGCCAACTCCCCCAGTACTACAAGCCAAGGGCACGTCCTGCTCCCGGCTTTGTAAGGAGCTCGTTCCTAGCTGACCCTTACGTAAGTTTACATTTCTCAACTTAAAAAAGACCTCGTTTTTTTTTTTTTTTTTACTGCGGTGCGATCCGTTGTCCCCCCCCGCTACATTCTACTCCCCTGACTGCTCGTTGCCATGACTACTCCATAGCAACAGCTGCTAGGTTCTCAGGGGAACCTGTTTCCATGGCAACCAGGATTTCCATAGTGATTGTTAAAAGCCTACATCGTATGATACAACATCACTGAGGACATTATCCAAATGGTTTATTACTGATACATACATTACATAACCCACTGCCGTACATAATCCATAGAATGGGACCAAATGTTGACACATTTTATGAGTCATACTCAGTTTCCAGGTGGACCCTTAATGTCTGTCTGGAAGATTCTATGTGTTAATCTTCTGCCGTACTGCGCCTAGTCGCCGGCAAGGAGGTGAACTGACATCACCGTCTCTGCCATGGGCTCCTGCCCGTACCACGCGTGTCGGGAGTGCCGGAGATGGTGAGAGCGGGATAGAGGAGGGGAACGAGGGTGGAGGAGGGAGGGGGGGTCGCTAGCGTGATGCCGTTAAAGAGCCCAGAGCTACATTGTCCTTCACCACCCCACCCCGAGAAATCCCATGATCCTTTTCATCAGGTGTTTCTGGGCTTGTTGCCACAGTGGTGCAGACCGCCCTGCCACCCCGCCTCCCCAGGGAACCACACCAGACGCCAACCTCTTCCACATACACATCCAGGCCCATTCCTACTTCACCAGGTCCAACGAGATCTCCTGAAGAACACACGGGAACTATCTGCAGGTCCAGAACTGAGTTCCTGCTGTGTTTTTTTGAGACCCTTACGGCTTGCAGGTTCACGAAGAACTTCAGAAGGTCCCAGGTCAAGTGGATTTCACTGACGGATGCACCTCACTGATCTGCCTGGTGCTCATTCAGTGCCGCTTTCCTTGGACCCCCCCATTCAGAATGACCTCAAGGCTCCTTGGTCTTGGTTAGGAGGAACCACAAATCTTAACCGTTTTCTAGAACGATCTACACTTCTGAGTGAATCTGACCTTTGAGAAGCGTCCCCCTCCCTCACCCATATTGCTCCAGGTCTCCACCAGACGGAGCGTCCCCCCTGATCCACTCCGCCCCACAGACGCCCTCCCTCCCCCAGGGTCCCCTACCCACCCCACAATGACATGTCTTATTTATCCTGCCAAAGGACATCGATTCAGTCTGAGAAGCCCAATAAGAGCATGCTCTCCAGCCCAGATGGCGCTCACCTAACTGATTAGGACAGATTGTTAAATCACCGGCGGTATCAGGCTCAATTAGAAGCTCCAGATGTCACCAGAACCAAAGATCTCTGGCCCTGGAGGAAACACCCTCCCTCTCAATGTAATAGAAACCTGTTATTTTGACATTGCGGGGACCATTTTTCAGGTCCCTGCAAAGATCTGTGAATGAAATCAAAAAATTAGAAATGCCAGAAGTCTCATATTTTGTTTGGTTTCTTATGGTTAAGGTTAGGGCTGGGTAGGGGTTAAGGTCTTCATGTCGGGATTAGAGTTTTCCCCATAGAAATGAATGGAGAGTCCCCACAAAGATATAACCTGTGTGTGTGTGTGTGTGTGTTAATGCCCCACCATCGAAAACCTTGAAATCCTCTCAAAATCAGCTGCCAACTGGAGAGGATCTTACTTCTCACAGCAACAAAGAACAGAGCGTATTCTTTTCTAATACCCATATAATTAGCGAGACAATTACTCCCACTTTGGGGGTCGTGGTCGCGTTGATGAGGTGCAGTCTTGGGGAACAGCGTGCACACATTCACGGGAAATGTTTACATGACGGAAAAATTAGAAAATGAAGGCATTTTAAAACCAAAGAGATTAGAATAACAGATGTGATTAATGGAGCTGGTCTCCGAATATATTGCTTCCCAGAATTCTGTGTGTCAAGGGGGAAGACGTGTTCATTGACACGGGTCACGTGATCATTCACTCACAGTTGCATGACAGCACAGTGTCACGCTCGCATTCACACACACACACACACACATGCACGCACACACACACACACAGATTAGTGCGTATCTCTATCTATGTGGGGACTCTCCATTCATTTTCATGGCCATAACCCTAATCCCAGCAATGACGACCTTAACCCCTACCCAGCCCTAACCTTAACTACAAGTAGCCAAACAAATACAAGATTTTTGGCTGTTTTTAGTGAATGCAATGAATGCAGTCACAGATTTTTTTTTATAAAACTGAGTTTACTCTTTGGTGGGGACTAAAGAGGTGGTCCCCACAACACCAAAATAACAGGTTTTTATCGCATTATGGGAACATTTCACCCCCATCCCCCCCCCCCCCCACACACACACACACACACACACACACACACACACACTCCTCATCAATCTCCTTTCCGATCACTTTCTGGGGCGGAGTGACCAGAAATAAAACCTCTTTCTCGTCACATCACCCCCCCCAACTTCTCCCGTGCAGCCCCTCCTCTTCCTCCGGCAGTCAGACTAATTAAAGCTGCTCGTTAAGATGGTTAATTTGTCAGTGCTGGAGGAGGGAGCGGACAAAGGATGTGGGGGAGTAAAAATAGCCCAGACCCATCACGTCGGTCCGGCTCATCAGGAACAGACACACGGCATCTTTTCAGGCTCGCCTCCATCGTCATCCTCCTATATTTAGAAACTCTAAAACACAGTCCCCCCCCACCCCCCCTCGAGGACAGAACCGCATGAAGCCTCAGCGTCCTCAACCGCCGGCTTCTTTCCATCCTCATGCGCATTCAGCTCATTTTAATTACCTGTACATTCAGTTCATCAATTACATACGCATTTGATTAATCAATTACATATGAATTTGCTTCATTCAATGGGTTTGTAGTTCATCTCAATGCACCTCTGTATGCTGCAGGCATCTTGGTCGAGATTGAACCGGTGGTGCGTTCAGTCAGGGACCGACCCAAACCATGACTCAACGCGGCCTGCTGCCTCAGGACCTGCCCACCCGCCCCCCTTGTGAATACCCATGTCCTGAAAATATCTCTATCCCACGCCTGTCCCCTAATCCACCTATTTCAGCATCAGCTGCCGGATCACTGATATTTACTCTATAGTTATACAGATATTTCCATGCTGTGCTGTTAGCATATAGCGACGACCCACGGGTTATACGTGTGGAAGGAGCACTAGATGACAAGGGCCTTAACTCCTTACCAGTTGGTTACTAGTTCAAGTCCCGGAAATGTTTCTTAGCAGATGCTTATTTGCAAAGCAGCATATATTTTTGAGAAAGCATGGCCAGCCGGTCTTTGGAGCCGTTGGGAGTTAAGGGCCTTACTCAAGAGCCCAATGGCAACACCAATTTGGCAATGCAAGGATTTGAACAAGCAACCTTCTGATCACAGACACAGCCTCCTAGCCCACAGACCCACAATGTGCAGACATGGGTGCGACAGTTGAAAGTTCACGACACTTTTAATCAACGCAATAGTGACGCCAAATCACCATCACCTCCATCTTAATGTGATGTCAGGGGAAAAAAAAGGCAGCATAGTTATTCTGGCTGTTTCGCCGACTGTACATGCGCGCGAGGCAAACAGGTCCAGAATCCCCGGCTGGGTCTAAAGCTTGCGTTTGCCTGCGGCCGGGAGCTGACCCAATTCCTGAGCGTGGCACCGATGTAAACGAGTGAGTCCTTCAGTCAGACGCGGTCGAAAAGTCCAGTGACACCTAAAACTCAGCATGGGCCCAGGGCAAACGGCCTTTGCGTGACTGCCGGCAGGAGCGGACCGGCCTGGACCACCCAGGGAACATTTGAGAAACAGAAACCTTCTGACACCGAAGGAATGAGCTAACGGTGGTCTGGAAACGACCCTGGGACCCAACACAGCAGCTGGCATCAGCTTCCTGTTTCACATGCAGTGTAGGTGAGAACCTGGCTTATAAATACTCCAGGTAATTTATCATTAACTGAATTATAATATTATTAATTCAATGTAATGGAATTAGCTTTATAATCAGGTGTAATTTGGCAGAATATGAGTAAAATATCACAGCACGATGCCAGGCAGTAACCTCTGAATTCTCCTGTTGGAGGTCATACATGAGTAACCAACAGGGGTCAGAAATCTCTACCATACCTCCATCCTCAATCTACATGCTGCTCGTCACTCTTGCCAGGAGAAGTGTCTGTTCCATTACCCGAGGTAGCGGAAGGACAACAGCGCCCCCTGCCTGTGGTCACCCACACTGCAGGCTCTCTAAAGGCTGTTTCCTGTCTGTCGGGCCCCTTTGTTTAGGCTGTAGGTGGTTAGCAAGATCACATTGAAAATGTAAATCGCTCGATTCTCACCTGGGCGTCCATCTCAGGCGAAAAACGAGATACACAGGAGCCTAATTAGGAAGAATTCATCTGGCTGTTTGTACCCGTCATCCTGTTGGGTTTTTTTTGATTAACGACATTTTAAAAAGAAGCAAAGGGCTGAGGGGGTAAATATGTTGTAAAAATGATCATGCCGATTGATGACCAGGAGTGTGTGAGTAAGAGGGATTCACCCAGATGAGTGGGACACTGACGAATCGCTTCTGGAAGGGTCTCCCGCTCATGTCACACGATGGCAGTCATCCAATCAGAAAGAGATGGATTAGGTCACATGGTATGTAAATGACAAACTCTAAATCATATTCGGGAGTAAGTCCTCTTCAGAAGCCAGAGAAAGGTGGCGTGACTTAGTAACCACGATCAATTAGACACCACCGTCACCGTCTTCCATTTCAGAATTCGGATATCATCTGAAACACTCCCGTCCGCTAAACACCATCCTACATCTCCAAGTCGATCCAGGCGAAATCCCACCAAGTCATCAAAACCGTAGCGAAAAGTGCCTTTAATCATTAAGCATGAGTTCAGAGAGAGCCAGAAGGTGTTTGCGTGTGAGGGAGGGAGGGGGGGGGTTGGTTAAATGAAGTAAGAAAGAAGCAGACTAGGGTAGATCACAGGTCACAGCACTCAGAAGTGCGGCACAGATGGAGCAATGTTATGAATACATCATTATTAATTATTCATCCAGGAGGAAGCTTCAGTAGCAGGTTGGCAGGTGGGGCTGTTGCACCAGGAGATTTTTGGTGCGGACGCAGACGGGGCCTGCTACAGGGCTGACTCTGCCCGGTGGAATGATGTTAGATGGCAACCTGAGAACAGGGGCGGAGAAGAGCTGGAGGTGGGTTGTGACCAGATTAAGCGAGAAGACACCAGTTTGTGGGGGCAGTATGCTCTCAGGATAAAGGCCTCTTCCAGGGAACCCGCGGTGGAAGCTTTTGACGATGCACCAGCGAGCGATTATAATTAGCGTGTAGGCGTGAGATGGGATGTCCTACAGCCACCGTATCCAAGGCGCTGAGGGACGCGTGCCAGCGTGGTACCCGCTCGCCGTCAACCAGACGCATCCTGGTCGTTAAGGCCGAGCGGGCAGCAGAGGATCTGCGGGGTTCACCCGCTACGCTGGAGGACGATTCACGCTCTCGCTCATTCATCTGGCGAGGAGACATCGAGAGGCGACACGTGACGAGCATCGCTAAACCGAGGCACAAGCGCATGCCAGCCCCCGCCAATGGTACCACCGCCCCTCAGAGAGGGCCAATTAAATGGGGGGGGGGGGGGGGGGGAAGGAAAGGGGGGGAGGGGGGGGGGGGGGGGGGGGGGGGGTGAAGGAAAGAGGAGGAAGAGGGAGGGGAGGGGGTGGGAGCTGATACGGACCCACTTGCACATCACCGCTGAGTTCAAGAGTAGTTACGTAACCTGCAGAGGTGGTGGTGGAGCTGGTTGAAAATGTACACGTGATTGTAGTATGTATAATGCACACGTGTCAGTCTTATATACATGGCTGAGTTATTTCCGAGTCACAGTGCATAGCGTAAAGGTACAAACGACACTGTGTTAGTGTGAACCGCGCACCCCCCGTGTGCTGGCGAGTGCGCGCACACTTTCTCTTCCCTCTCTCTTTCTCTGGCCCTCCACTGACTCCTCTCTTCCCTGGATTAATTAAAACAGAGTCTCACTAGACATCCCTCTCTATTGCTGCTAGTCATCCACAAGCCGTATGCAATTCCTCCCCTGACCACCAGATGGGAGTATGCCCCACATGTATATGCATAAGAGGGCACTTGCTGGTACAGCTTGTAAGGACATCCTCGCATTTTGCTATAATTAACGATCTGTAACCATAAGCCAGTATAAATGAATAGAAATAAAAAGAAGTTATTGCACTTTTAGGCATTCTGGGGACATCGATGGCCACAGTGTCTGGTTATCCAGGTTTTAGCGCCTCGTGGGGACAGACACAATCAAACACATGCAGACAGACTCAGCTGGGCCTTATCAAGCTCTTGAAATAGAGCATAAAATGGTAAATTCCACATTTCAGCAGGATATGTGGTGGGGGGGGGGTGAATATAAGCAGATTTAGCCCACCCACACTCTGCACGCTGTTCCTTTAACAGCCCATTTTGCTGCATTCTGGTTTTAACACACTCCTCCCCATCCCAGAACAGTCACATTATGCTGGAGTAGGAAGACAGGCTGTCTTCTGTCTTAGTGACATTCCAAGGATTCTGGCAGCGATTCCCTGTTCAGGCATCTAGTGGCTGGGCAGCCTCAGGACTGACTTTAACACTGGCATCAACACTTACACTTCAGATGAACTCTCAGGTGTGAGAATGGATATAAAACTGGTCTAAACAAAACAGCAATGCCTTATTAAGCCCCGTGGGGAAATTCTCTTGTTTGTCCCTGGGCCTGGGGATTAGGGGTTGCTCAGTGGCCCAAGGGTGGGATCGATCTGCATGCCCTGGGATTTGAACCAAAGACCTTCAGAGTCCTAACTTGATAAGCCAAAAACAGTCCCCCAAACATGTCACATGTAAACATCTTACTATGGTTAACATTCATCAAATGACTGTAGGGAAGCAGAAGCTTATAAAACTGCATTTAATGGAGGTTAAGAACGTGGCTCAAAGGTATCAGAGCATACCCCACTACTTATGGTTCCATACTGCCTGCTTTCCCAGGTCCGGCATTGATGGGGAACTTGGGCGTGAAGCTTGTTTGGGTGCAAAGAGTCAGTGGACAGTATCCCTCACAAGGGTCCAAGTCAACCCCATCCCTCCACTACACCCTCTTATTCACCACTGCTTTTTGGTTCCCCTTGTGAGGCTTGGGTGTGAGCATGAGGGGTATCACGTGCAAGAGAGGGAGTGTGAGGGAGAGACGGGCGAGAACGAGGCAGAAAACAGAGGGATGATGAAAACAAGCAGGGCCGACGGCCGTTACTGAATATAGACAGAGCAGCTCGGTGAGCAGGTTGGGCCACACTCACAGCTGCGCACTTACACCTGGTCTTTAAAACATCTGGCATTCCCATGCACGCACATGCTTCTCCATCATCAGTTCACCCTTGGGAAAGGATCTCCGTTATACCACGTGAAGTTCCGTAATCGGAAAAAGGGCTGAGAGGACACTGCTTGGGTTCCGGTTCCCACTCCCGCGGCCCCCAGGACACCCAGCCTGGGCGCCTTCGTTTTCTCCCTCCTGCCTTCGGAGTCGGGGTGAGACAGGTGGGGGAGGAGTTGGACGAGGTAGGAGGAAATCGACAGAGCGTGAAGTCTTCCCCGTGTGGGATTCATTAAGGAAACAAATCGACGGGCTCTGTTTCTCAAACAAAATGTTATCTTTGTCTGTCCTTCATTCCTCCAGTGGCTCCTCTCGTCGTACCGACTGTATCAGCCTACCTGAGCCTCTCACAAAATGTCTCCTCCATCTCTCGCTTTCAATTCGCCTCCCCCTCCCCCCGGCCCTCCCCTCCATATCTCCCAGAATGCTCTGCCTCTTCTCACTAAGGCACTTTCCCAAACATCTGCCTCTCCCCCTCACACTGATTCTCCTGTTGGAATCTGCCAGCTCCGGCTCGTCCCGGCGTGAACCCGGAACCAGCGGCCTCGTACTTGGTTTTCGGACAAGCTGGATATGGACGCCTTCTCTTTAAATGGGTCACCGGCTTCAGAGCCGACGGCGCCGGTATCAGCTCCTCACGGTGTGCTCCTGCACGAACCCTCGCCGAGTGTGAAGCTGCCCTCGTCGCACGCTAGAAACAAACGCCACACCTCCCGGTGGGCAAAAACCGGATTGAGATTTTCACCATCTTCTCAAATGTGAACGAAAAACGACAGTGACGCATCAGACTCACTGTTTGCCTTAAAATATCGAGCCAAAAAAAAAAAATGTTTAAATTGTGGAATCAATTATGGAGATTAATACAGATATTGATTCGTGGTCGTTAGGCCAGGTGGCTTTTAAAAGCTGGCAGACAGCAGAAGGGCTAGGACGAGGACAGAAATACGTCACTACTTCTATCTCCCACTGACATAGGAGTGACACTGCTTGGAACGGCTGCACCTATGGACCTACGGCAGTGTTAATCTGCCTGCCTTTAAGAGTGGAGCAGCCTCAAAAATCCGCACCCCTAGCTGTCCATGCCTGTGTAGTGGATTTCCTTAGATGCTGATGCCAGCGATTACAAACATGCCCTTGGACGGCTCTCTGTTCATCAGTCTCACTTAACGGGGCCCAGTTCTGCATTTGGCCATCTTTGGGGTGGCTTTTATGAGTCACTGGGGTCGCCGATCAACGCGCATTTATTTTCCCAGAATTCCGTGGCCGCCGAAGGCTTGTGTCACTATCAGTTGAACAGACTGATCCGACGGGGCTTCCCTCCGAAATCCAGGCAAACCCTCGTGTCCCAGAAACTGGGGTAACCTCCTTGTACATATAAAAAAAAAGACAACAAAAACCAACAACAATATGTGGCACAAGGCAGTGGACCAGAAAGTAACAAAATGACGGCCAGACCGAGAAACAGGCTACCTGGCCATCCATGTATCTGTCGGCTAGGCTCCTGATACCAGAACATTCTGTGCCACCCTCCCAAAAAAGGATCAGTGTGATACTGGTGTGTGCCCCAAGGTTTGGCAGCAAGGCACAGAGAAAGCAGTGGGTGAGGGAACATTTTCCCTCCGGTAATTTGTAGCACGTAACTGTCGAATAATTTTTACAGTTCTGATACTAACATTCTCATGTCGTAAAACCATCTACGGTTTGGCAGCTGAAGATTAATCTGCTCGCATCGACATTGTGATATCAATCAAAATTTTATCTATGATGACAGAAGAAATGTGGGAGCTGCAGAAAAAAAAACAGAGAGAGAGGAAGGCAGGGGGAGAACACACTGCCATGATGTCTTTTCAAGAAAAAAAAAATAAAAGTCACTCAGAGGCTCATGGAAAGCTCTAACACACTCCTACTCATTTGTGTACGGAAAAATGTGTGTGTGTCCAACAGGACAAGAAGAACATCCGGAAAATGCACAGAAGCTGAAATCCTGCTGCATGGTTTCATTCACACACACACACACACACACACATACACACACACACACTAGAAATGCACTACTGTTTACTACCCAGTGCTGACAGATTCTCATGCTTGACAGAAAGCACACAAACACCCCCACTAACATATTAATATTCCCACACACACTACATAAGCAAAATACCTGAAGCACTACAGAACTTCCTTCTAAGACAAACAGCAGATGGAGGAGTGGGTGGATCTGAGCAAAGCAGACTAATCAATGCCACTTTAAGATGTGTCCGTAATATCACAGTTCCCCCGGTGACCGCCTAGGGCCGGACACACATCTGATTGCACCCTGCCTCCTACGTCTATCCCTGCGTACCGAAGCGTTTGCATTAAAAGCAAGAAAACGCTCGTTAAGAAAATATCTTGGTTCTAAGGCCACCGGTAAAACGCAGCCCAGCAAGGCGGCACTTATAGAGGTCGAAGCCCTTTGCGCCATGTGCACCAGAAGCTTGGAAAGACACAAGGCAACCCCCGCACTGGCGACTGGAAACGAGCGTGACGTCGATGGGCGCGTTGGGCGCCACGGAGCACGCGGGATCATGGCGCGGAAGCTCGGGCGCGCGGAAATCGCACGCGCGCACCGTCCCCGTGACACCGCGTGCTGTTATCGCGCGCCCACTCAGCTCACGCGGGCCCCGGCTCTGACTCCTCGGCGTTTAACGCAATTAAAGAATAAGGACGGAAAAATCGATGGGTGTTGGTGGCGAAATGCCCTGCTGTCAATGCGTTTTATGTACTGGGCTCTCTGGGGGTTTTTATTACGTTCAGGGGATGTTTTTGTTTTGGGTTACAGTGGCAGAAAGACTATCCACGATTCATTACTAATTTGTATCTAAAAAGGAACACTATAATATTCCATCTCTTCATAACGGTTATTTTTATACCGTGTCTGAATTAAAAAGATTCAGCCTAATTGTTTAGTATTATATACGCTATTTAACTCGTGCAAATCATGCGGTACAGATATCACACATTCACCATGCATAATTATGACTGATGATGCGTTTCTCTGTTTCTAAACCGGTTCCGACACCGCGCGACTCCAGAACCCACTCAGCCCCCAGGCTCTGCGCGAGCTGAGACCTGCGCTCCTTAATGCACCGTCAGTGATAAAGCCGAGACCGAATGAATGAATGACGTGGCCTACCATCATCCGATGCCTCTGTTTCTTAGCCTTCCGGACGTTGTTGATAAAACGTCGGCCCATTTTCTTGGCGTACCACACCGACACGAACATCCCGAGCGGCCGGCGCTGAGCAACTTGTGGCGGGGAACCTAATGGGCGCCGGTCGGTTCGGTAGAGGGTGAACGGAACGATGGAGAGGAGAGGAGCAGTGAAGGGGTGGCTTTACTTAAAACATCCACAGAAATATCAGCTATTACATTAATGACCAAAAAAATAATTCAGCGCCTCAACGACCAAATGTGTACTTGGGTATGCAAAACCAAAATATATACAGCGCTTAAAAGAAAACATATACTACTTCACTTTTCCTCTGAAAAATAATTTTTCCCAAATCCACATGCTTACTTGTTTGTTCGATGAAGACGAAGTGCGGTGAGACTTATAAAACGAGCCTCTATACCATCTGTATTTCCCAGTTCCTTTTTGTCTGCATCTAAATCTGCGTCTAAAAAGCTTCAAAACGTCGCTCAACCAGCGTGTAAATTTAGTCGATTTCTTTAAAGGTCAGTATTTCAGATGTCGGCGCTACGTTACTTTAATCGACAAGCCGGTCCGCAATTACGCGATTCTGAGACGGATCGATACAAATGAGCGGCGCGGTGTTTCCGCTGGTCCACCTCAGGATGCCTGCTTTCCAGGTTGCGAAGTTCCGCCGCTTCCCATCCCTCTCCCGACGGTAGCACCACAATACTGACTGCTTCCGCCAAGTCGCCTTGGTCTAAGTCTCGTATCTCTCCATTTGTCTCGCCCTAGATCAGCGGGCGCGTCGGAGGTGGAAATTCCCTCCGAAAAACGTGATGCGCTTTCCTTCTGTCCTGCTCTCCTCTTTTTGCTCCGTCACACGCTGCTATCGCTTCTGCCTGTAGCTCTCTCTCTTTTCTCTCTCTCTCTTCCCCGTCTCTCTTCTCTTTCGTGCTCTCTCTCTCTCTCTCTGTCCCCTCTCATTCTTTCCTTATCACCAGTCCACTCTGTCATTCCTCCCTGGCGGTCCTCTGGTTTACCTCTCTGTTATTATTTAATTTCAGCGTTATTTCCAGAGCCAAGTCTCTCCATCCTTCATGTAAATCTAATAGAAATAATTTAGGACGTGGGTGGAATTTGGGACGGAGCAGGTAATAAATAACGTGTCAAAGCTAAAGTATAGAAAAACAAAGAGCAATACTGTTTAAATCCAAATCTGCAGGGATGGAGTTAGAGCTACTTGTAGATTGACTGTCGCATCCAGGTAGAAGACAGCACAGAATTACCTGGGTACTATATGTAATGTATCTGCCTCAGTGACCAAAGAAAGTCTAGATAAAGTCTGCTGAATGATTAAAAGTAAATGTGATTCTGTGGTCCTTCTGAAACGTGCATGACTCTCTGATACCCTCTTCACTGCCCCCCTCATGTTGCCTGTGACCCAGGTCCATCCAAGGGGGCTTCCACCACTCTACACCACAAGGGGGCGCTCTGGTACCTGGGACAAACACGGACAAAGACTGGCAGCCTAATCCCTATCCTGCTCCTATGATAGCAGATAAATCAGAGGAGGGGCCAAAATGCATGCCTTCCCACAGCCTGCCCCATGCTCTCAGTAGTGATGGGCAAATGAAGCTTCATGAACCATTTGCTGTATTTTTTGACCTCACTAGATGGTGCTCTTGGCTTGCTTTGGGGCACGCGTTGAATCCTTTTTTGAATAGACAGCACCATCTAGTGGAGTCAAAAAATACATCAAATGGTTCATAAGTATCATTTTGCCTGTCACTAACTCTCAGGACCGCGGATGGAGCCGCAGTGGGGGTGAGCTGAGGAGGGGGTTGTGGCCGTGTGGAGCCTTGTTAACTTGGATGTAGTATTTTACTGTATCGATTGGCCCCCGGCGCCATTTCCAGCTGGACCTGCGCACTACCTCTGTGTTCCGAAGAGCCTTTGGCAGCAGGCTGTGGAACCAGTGAAGGACGGGCTGGGATGAGCCCACACCGTGCATTAAGATGAGCGACGAGAATGGAGCATGACATGAATATGCATGAATGTCCAGGCTACACACGCAGACACACGGTGTGCAGATGCAGACACACACAGCATATAAGCACATACAACACACAGACATCTAGCATGCAGACACGCGGCACGCAGATGCACAGTGTGCAGACACGCAGCATGCAAACACACACAGCATGCAAACACACTGTGCAGACACAGCGTGCAGATACATAGTACCGAGGCACACACAACACACAGACATCCGGCATGCAGACACGCAGAGCACAGATGCACAGTGTGCAGACACACAGCGTGCAAACACAATGTGCAGACACAGTATGCAGATACCCCGTGTACAGACACACACATCACACAGACACACACACCATGTGCTCAACACTCCCAGTGTGCAGACACATACAGTGTGCAGACACAGCAGGCAGACACAGCATGCAGATACCCAGCATGCAGACACACACAGCATGCAGACACACACAGCATGCAGACACACAGCACGCAAACACACTCAGCGTGCAAACACATGCAATACGCAGACACACAGCACACAGACAACATCATTCCCCCCCCCCACATGCACACACACACACACACACACTCAAAAATACATGGAAACTGGTAAGTACCTCTAAGGCTTTGATAATTTTTGCGTTTGTTTCTAATCAGATAAAGAGAGACAAGAGGAGCATCTTCCAGAGTAACTGTCTTTGTGACAGCACAATTTCTCCAGGAGTTATTCTAGTATTTTTTAAGATGGGGGGGGGGGGGGGGGCCGCCATAAGAGGAGTCATAATTCATACAGAGGGTCCAACCTTATCATTAGCCAATGATATTTTTGAATCGCTGAGTGACAGGGGAAGGGGCACTCTGGCAGCCAATCAGCTTTCAGCTGGGGGCGGTGGCCCAAGCCCTGTACAAGCCCCCGATTTCCTCCCCATGAAAAGCTGGAAGTTGGTGACACGCTGGACACTTGCACACAAGCGGGTCCCGGTTCTTCGGCATACCCAGCAGGAGGGCAGCATTATGTAAGGTCATGCCAGGCTGACATGTTTGCTTTGGAAAATAAGACTTCATCCTGTCAGCTCTTTGTACCTCTCCCTCACTCTCCCGCCTTCTGCTGATCCTCATTCTCTGTTTCCCTGAGCAATTCTCACTCTCCTCCCTCTTGCTTCCCTCGCTCACCCACACGGCCCCCCCCCCCCCACCTCTTCCTATTCCCAGATATCATCCTCGCTTCCAAAACACGTCTTACTCCACTATCCGGTGGCCTTAGCCGCTTGCGGTAGAGGACCCTGGAGAGGCTGCCGTCCACAAACAAAGAGTGAGAGAAAATGAGGGAAGAAAGATGGAGATGAAGATGGAAGAGAGTCGGAAGCCAGAAGGTAAGGTGGTTTAAGGGATTAACCCGAAAATGGAATGCGACTGTGTCCATGCATTGGATTCCTGCATGGTTGCAACCAAACAGGAAGTGAGATGCCGGTGCTCCATGAATCCACAGAATCTGACAGTGCAGAGCGGACAGGACCCCCGTGGAGGGCTACAAAAAAGTTTGTCTCAGGATGCGTCTCTGAGAGCCAAAATAATCACACGGTAAAGCATTTTCAGCTCTCCGAATCCAATTTACTTGAAGTTATGAGGCAGGGCAGGGAATATATGATGTGAGGGGCTTGGTTTTTATTAAACTACGTAAGCAGAAACTGGCGATGGACACTGGGAGCCATACCGCTAAGGGTACAGTCATATTTTTGTAATGCAATTAAAGTTGGGATGTTGCAAAGCATTGTGGGTACTACAAAGAAATCTCACAGAAAGTCTGTTATGAGTTAAGATGATCTCTCTCTCTCTCTCACACACACACACACACAAACACATTATGCAAACAGAGTTCGGGGGGGGGGTGCTCCAGTAAAACCACTGCTATTAGTATCACTGATGCCCCCCTCAGGACATAAGACAGATCATCATTGGGGGGAGTTAGTATGGGGCTTATTTGAAAGTCACATGACACCTCACAGCAAATGCAAGGCAGCAGCCAAGAGTGCCACAGTAGGTTGTAGGTTCAGATCCCCGGTGAGGTATGGAGGTTAGGAAGGGCCTGTGACGGCAGGCGGCATGTTGAAGGGTGTGGAGATGTGGGCCGGCCCCCAGAGCCCGTTAGCAGTGGCAATAGTGTTAGCATTCTGCGAGTGCCGCAGTGCTGTCTTTTACGGCCACTGGCAGATAGGGACGGGCAGGGATGGGGTGCAAGGGGTAGTGAGGGGGAGGAAGGGGGGGCAGGAATGGGGTTGCTATAGTGAGTGTTGTTTAACCCCCATGGCCACCACAGGTGATTGGGCACCCTGTTCACCCCACCCAGGCAGGTCACTCTTCTTCCATCTCTACCAGTCATTTAACAGTCTTATCCTCAAGTGTCATCTCACAGTCGCTCTTCTCTGTGAGTCACTCCTCCCTCTGTGTGTGTTTGTGTGTGTGAGTGAGACATTAGAAGATCGCACCACGTCAAGGCAATTCAAATGTTTCGGTAATTTACGGCGAATGACTATTCTGTGCCCTGTCAGTAACTTCAGTTATAGATTCTTTGCGCATGTATCAGTAATAGTCTCGGGGTCAGGTTCCTGACCTCTGTCACCCCTGTAAACAGAGATTCAAATCAGAAGGTCACCGAGAGTCATTTTAATTCAACGTAATGGACTACATTTATAAAACGTTTGCCATTTAAATGGTCAGAACTGCTTGCCCTCTGTATGAATAAATCCATCCTTTATTAGTATATTAAAGTCTCTGCTGAAACCACAGCGTGGGGCACTCGTGCACGCAGCATAATAAAAAGCTCCGTTAGCGCGGGATGCTCTATACGAATAGATCAAAAGGTAAAATACTGCCACCCGCTGGCCAGACTCGGGCGGTGCGGTGAATGCTCGCGCTGGTCAGATTTTGCAAGGTAGTTTCCATATTCCCTGTGCAGACGTTACGCGGAAACACACAGTCAACCATTTAAATGGGGGCCATTAGCCAACTGTGCCATTTGGGCCCGGAATCAGACAACGGTCATGACTCCTGTCCTTATTTTGCACATTTAAACTAATAGAAGAAACTGCTAGATGCTGCATTATCAGCTTTTTTTAAAAAACAAGTCATTCAGGTTAAGCTAAACGATACAACAGGAAGCCGGGTAAGAAAGAGGCCAGCGTGGAGGTATGAGTGCACTGCTGACACGCGGCCAGACAACAGGACCCGGGGATTCGATATGCGTACAGCTGCTCTTCACAGAAGGTCATAAGGTTACGGATTTATGGCTGGGCTGTGGCCCTATGCAGATAAGTTACAGGTAATCAGAATTCCTGCTGGTTATAGGGTAATCCTTAACCATACGGATCAACCTGTGACAACGTCTGACCTTGATTAGACCCCACAGCCGCCAGCCCCACCTACATTACACTCAGCCAGTGTGTACGTATAAACACTGATTTAATGACTGATTTTACCTTCACGCTTAAATAACTTTCCTGGAGGAATCTTCATACCTGACCATCGATGACATAGTCTTTACCCGAGATACCACAGGATTTTACTCGTGAAGCATGAAAAAGTTCAAATCTAAATGATTGACTAATGAGGTTAATTGAGCCCCACAGGAAATGAACTGAAGAAGAAAACACACGTCATCGCGTCCATGTGAGCGGAGCAGTCAGGATTGTCTGAGTTCACTGTGGTGTTCAGATGTTATTCCCTAACGTGGGCATTAGCACGACTGTCTATGACACCAATCAACAAGAGCGTCAAATGTTCATTTGATGTGCGCACACACACGAGCGTCAGTCCACAGAGACGAACTCTGCAGCGTAGACACCATGTGAGAGCATGCGCGTCTCTACACAGCTACATTCCGACATTGTGTTTATACAGAAGGGACACCATTATTGAAGCCCTGGAGTGATTGGCAGCATTACGCACATCTCCTCAGATCAAGGACGTTGACAAAGAGACAAACATCAGAAATTATGGCACAATGTTAACGACGCCCTGCGATGTGAAGATGGAGGCGTGAGAGCCGTCAGCGCGGCCAATGATGAAAGAAGCAGCCAGAATGTACAAGACGGCAGCGGCTCTCTCTGCAGAGAGGAAACGATGGTGATGACGATGAGAAAAACTACGGCAGCACTGATGACACCGGTGGAAAGTAATGGGATGTCAGAAGGTGACGTTGGCGCGATTTGATGATGTCACAGAGGGCCGCCCGTGGGCAGACGCGCAATCTTACCAGGGTGGAGGTGGCAGAAGTGTAGAGGGGGGTGTGCCCGGCCGACATCAACACTGGCTGCAAGATAACACAGGAGGGAGGGGGGTGATTCCACAGGGCGACACCAGAGGGGTTGGGGGCTGGACTAAGGGATAGAACCTTCCAGGGGAACAACCAATAGGAGGAGCTTTAGGTGGAAGGGGCTGGGAGGATTAAGTCTGTCACATTCACAGTAATAAAATGAAGCAATATCAGGAATATTTGAGAGAAAGAATAATTACCAATGGAAGAACGATGCAGTAATAGTCATAAAACTAGCATATGGACTGCCATCAGACTGCCATCATTGTCACGACGTTCTGAATACCAGGGATGCAGATGTAGGGTGTAATGTAAATATAACGTGAGCTGTCCATTGTGCTGAAATAGTCGGTGGTTCTGCTTCCTAACCACAAGGGGGAGCCAAATCGCCACACAGTGCGTAGAATTACTAGTGAGTTTGGATTTAAATTTCTCCCAAACGTGGAGACAACGAAGTAGGACAGCGTTCCAAAAATAATTGTAACTCCAGACAATAACGTATCACATCAAAAGACCTCAGAGCGACCTTCCTTCCCTCAATCAACATTCAGGTTTTTTTTTTTTTGTTTTAACATTTCTACTGGCATATTAGCAGGGAGGCAAGGGGAACCCCACAGACGTTCTGAAGATTCTAGAGACCAATATTGTAATTAAATCCAATCGGTGCCTGGGGATTGTTATGCTAAAATGGGACCAAGTCCCTGTCTCAGAGCTTGATTTGATTTCATGTCTTAATAAATGCTTTTTATGTAAGTAATTTATATCACTCACACCCATTTGGAGGGACTTAGAACCCTGGACACAGCACAGTCTTGCAAACAGAGGGGCCAACCTTAGCATTAGCTAATAATATGTTTTGAATTGGTGAGTGACAGGAGGGCAAGCCAATCAGCTTTTGGCTGGGGTCAGTGCCCCACATTGCCCGCCCCTGTATACACTTACTAGTCTTGAGAGAAACTTGAAGCCTTGATTGTCGATGATTGCATCACCCATAAAGCAAAGGGACAAGACCAGCTGCTAGGGCAGGAGCCAGGCAGAGGTGACAGCCCCCAAATCTGTCCCCCTGCAGAAAACCTCGAGGGCTTTTGCCTGGATGACTGGTTCAGTTTCAGAGACACAAAAACAGGCAACGGAGAGGACACCCCTGAGCCCATCTCTGATGTCATAAGTGAAGGCTGACTGATGTCAGGACCCTCAGGCGACTCCTACCTCACACACTCCCATCTCCATCTGTACACCGCGGGGCATCCCAGGGATATAGAAACATTGTATGGGGAAATGGGCCCCCGATGGGAAAGAGAGCATCCCTATTGGTGGGGAGGGGAGACGTGATGGGAAAGTAAGCATCCTGATTGGTCAGGAGGGGAGAGCTGATGGGAAACATGGAAACATGGGAAATGCTAAATGGGCCTGCCGATCACCATGATAGGGACTCATGAGTAAGAGACCATATCCATATCGAACATACCAGGCCTATTATACAAGAAACGTCAGCACACATCAACATTTCAATAAGCAGAAATATATTACGGATGAAAATGTGACAAGAACACTATAACTGCCGTGGAAATGTAATATTAATATCGGATGGATTTAAAATGAAACCGCAGCCAAACAAAGTGTGTGCCTCTGTGTACCAGTTGGGTAGTTGGGTGGGATGGGGGGCTGAATAATGCAGAGCCGTTAAAAGGCAGCCGGACTCCCCCCCCCCCCCCCCCACGCCGCCAGGATGGACAGATGGTCCTGCATGCCCCAGAGGGAGAGCAAGGAGTGAGCAGGGTGGGGGGGTCTCAGTAAGAGAGGGTGTGAATGAGTAAGAGGGCGTATACCACTCAGGGGCCATAATTCATACAGAGGGGCCAACCTTACCATGAGCCAATAATAAGTTCTGAATTGATAAGTGACAGAAGCGGGGGCCAATCAGCTGGGGTCAGTGCCCCATGTGGCCATGCCCCTGTATAAACCACTGATACTATTGTGTAGCTCTTCGTATCCCCAAACAATATTGTGTGACTTATCCCCAAAGCACCGCCCCCCTGGACTCACCTTGATGGGGGATAGGTGAGCGTGGGGGATGTATCCGTGTACATTATCCATGGCCGCAAGGTTCTTGTCGCTCATGTGCAGCAGCTCGCCGCTCTTCCCCTGGGCCAGGTGGGCGGGGCTGTGCTCCAAGGGGGGGGTCTCTTCATCCTGGTACCTGTATTTCTGTAGGTGGAGGGGGGGGCGGAGTCAGTATCGTGTCATAATGAGGTAGGCATGAGAGGCTGAAGTAACAGAACGCCTGGAATGACGCTCTTTGCGCCTAAATCGTTTTGAACGCCTGTTACGCAAATTCGGTCCTTTCCGATTTTTAATTTTCTGAAAGATCGACGACGAGACTAATTCTGGTTTCTGCCGAAAGCCCCAGTTCGGTGGCTGGGCCCCCCAGAGCAAGCTCATTAACGAACCGCGAACGCATCAATTTTGGACGAAAAGGCCATCAACTAACCGGGACGCAATCGTCTTCCCAGCCGAACTGGAGCCTACGGTACGACAGGGGCGACGAGGCCGTTTGTTTATGGATTTTCCCTCCAATTAAAACAGAGGCGGAGAGCAAAGTGCGTGATATGAACTTTTTTCCCCCTGAAGCAGCACTTTTAAATTACGCTTTTATTCAGCCAGGCCGGCTGAGCGAGATCCTCTCATTTACAATAATAACCTGGTCAGGATTAAAGGGGGGAAAAAAGCAAAACATTACAAACATTCATCACAAGATACAGAAGGCATGCAGCCACATTGCTAATAAATGGCAGGGGTGCAGATTTACATAAACAGACTCATAAAAACAGTCAAGGTAAGAGATGTTTGCCAACTTCAGAGCTTCGCGCAGCGCAATGCAGGGACATTCTAGGCTTCAGAGAGAGAGAGAGACAACAAGATAGAGAGAGAGAGAGAGAAAGATCAGGGGAATGAGCAGAGAGCTGGCGCCTCTTTGTGACTGCAGAGTGTAAACAAAAGGTGAGTGTTGGACTATGCACATCAGGATGCCAGTTCATCACAAGGCACACACACACACACACACAAACACACACACACATGTAGGGTAAACATATCCTTATGGGGACCGCTCATTCATTTCAATGGGAAAAATGCTAATGCTA
>JAODJU010000063.1:277859-289851 GCA_026776725.1 Gnathonemus echidnorhynchus
CCCTGCCAAGCCAGCAGACATGAACTCACAGGCACACCCAGACTTATTGGACCCTTTGGGAAAAGACAGGAAGCCCACGCTGATGTAGTGAGGGGTGACATCATTGAAGTGAAGCTCAAAAACAGCATACTGACTCAAACCCTGGACTGATTACCGGAAGCTTATGGGTTTGAAGCCCGGGAGGCCCGCTATACACCCAAATTGCTTGAGGTGTGAGATTTGGTTGTTTACACGCTGGATAACAAATACCATGAGGCTCACGTCGGATTCCTAGCAAACCTGTGAGGACCAAGGGGGATCAGCGCTTTCAGCTTGTGTTCCGCTCGCACACCCCCAAAAGTCCTTGGCGGGTTGGATTATCGATCAGCCTGATCAGCTAGCAGACAGTGGCCTGGGTCTTGACAGCACAGGCCGAGACCCGCGGTCGGCTTCCCTTTCCGTAAGATATAGTTAACCAGTCCCCCGTGAGCCGCTCCATCGATCCCATGCAGCGACATCTAGACCCCTCCCCAGTGGCCGGCCCCTTGTCCTGTCCCCCAGTGATTTTAATGTCTGACACCCCCCAATAAACACTCACAGAATCTCTGTGCTTTGCGGTTAGAGAGAGAAACAGAGGCCGCTTTTGATGTAAAACTGAATGTGACGTGGACATCGCGGATGATGGGTGTTTCTGTGAGAATTTCCCATAATTCCCCACAGGGATGTCTGGCGCAGTCATTAAGTTGCTTTGCAGACATATAATATGCCCTTTCGTATTTTTTACTGAACTCGCTCTGGGTGAGTGTAGGGTACAACAGTCATTGTCCCACGAGGGAAATGACCTTGTGACCTTCAGGTGCCGGAGCTGTAGTGTGGCACCTTTAAACTGCAGCTGCATTGAGGCTACAGCTTTGGAATATTTAATATATGCAGCTGAGGCTTAAACACGAACATGTGACGTAATTAAAAATAAGAACAAAACTGCAAGTCTGAATCCCACGGAGACACTGATTGTTAACAGTCTGCTGGCTATTTCCTCAGATGTCGAGTCTACATACATGTATGGCACCCCCCTCCCCCCACTGCCCTGCCCAGTGCAGTATTGATTTATGCGACAAGGACAGCGCACTGGCACACATAGGCTTTGGCCGTCCCGCTCCAGACAGGGCCGTCAGTCTCCCACAGACACATAGACTCACATGGCTTATCATACTTCCATTCTGGTCATTTAAAAGTTCACTGTATCCAACCCATGCAGTGAGGATGGAGGGAGATGGACCTCACAGACAAACTGGCAGAAAATAAGGAGCTTTTAGCCAAAGTTCTGATTGTAAGTGTGAAACGCAGCAGTGTGCCCCCAACTCAAAATATTCCTCAGACATGAATTACAGCCAGTGGATGCAGTGAACCTACCAGGGGTACATACCGGTAAAATCTGTAGGTCCTTTTGGGAAAATGCATCAGCCAAGCAACTAAACGGGCATATGCAAGAATAACAGGAATAAAATGTGAATGAGGGTTTGACAAATATTTTATTTATGAGGCCCAATATGTTACCGCTTGCTCATACGGCAGATGTGCTCTGTTCTCCGGAAGTCCTGCATAGTGCGTGAACCGATATAATTGCCGAGGGGGAGAGGCGTTGTTTAAAAGGAAGAATTTGCAAAGTTTGGCCACATACTGGCTTGGAAATTTACACAGGAGCTTATTTCAGTGACCCTCAGTATCCTAAACAGTCTGATGGCGATATTTGACTTCTTATTGAATTTCTGTTTCACAGAACGTTGTATTATGGTATAGCTACTGAAAGGGGGCGGGGACTCGTTACATTTATACTATATTTTTTGTATAAAAGCCTTTTAGCTGTACATTAACAAGTAGGCTTTGATTATACCTACCTATTGTATATTAAATTATGGTATTTCATGTTGTAAAGACCACGCTTAAAGACAGCCTCATTAGAATTCCGGGGCAAATGATATTTTAAGGGCGTGCCAAGACAAATGTCAAACAAACAATCATAAAACATCAAATGCGTAATACATTTCAGATCCAACACATTCATCATTCATAATTATACTGCACTATTAGTAGATATTTAAGTTTCGCCTTGTGGAATTTTCGCACACCACTAACACTTAAAGTAAACTAACACTTGCGTATATAAACCGCCAGTAAAACTGCCACTGAAAGATAAATACATATCATTTAAAATATGACAGTTTAGGCTGTTTCCGTGTTGCTGTATTACGACAAGCAGCATAAAAATCAATCACCACACCCTTGTGGACACAGTCCGCAGAAGCCAAATGAGAAGTGTCATTTAACTGTGCCCATCCTCTCTCCAGTGGCACTGTCGTGGAGGGGTGCAATAGCCATTAATATTAATAGTTCAATTATTATACATACACCATGCGTAATACTTATTATGCATGCTGTAACGTAACTACAGCACCATCAACAAATCTAAAAATATGTAAATAACACAGCAATGAGCAATGAGCGTGTTTAAATCTGCCACATTGCAGGCCAATTTGTCCCAGTAAGAAGTTTGACTTGTGTTAAAACGTCAAAGTAATTGCGTACTCAAAAACCCGTGAAACAGGCCGCCTTGTTCTCATTCGTGTAATTTAAACAGATTATAGAAATCCAGGAATACACGCGTCCGAAGTTTAAACCCAAGAAGCGTGTCCAGCTCCTAGTTTCTGTCAACACTATATAATTTGGCACATGGCTTTATTAACCCGCACCGCGACACTGAATTACCGAAACGGATTCGGAAATTAAACCGCAGAAAAGATACAAATGCCGACAAGTTAAAATCAGATTATACTGAGGGAGTACAATTGTGCTGCAGCGAACAGGAATTTCATTCCAGCACAGAAGTGTCGAAAAGCGCAGTCAGCAGCTCCAAAATATCGCGTTCGGATGTGATGCATTTCCTAAGCGGCAATTAACTCTGATATGCCTTATCTGCCAGCTTTTGTCACCTCCCGCCCGACTCGCATTTCACTTACACACGCCGTTTTTCAGGCCCCGGGTTCATTCATCGCTTATTCCTCTCGGAGCGCATCGGGGAGACGCGTCGGAAGGAGCGGGGACCGGGGAGAAAGGCGCCCGGCCGCGGTGTCGCCTTACCTTGCAGCCGAACATCATGGACAGGGTCCGGCTACTACAGACGACCTTACACTGACACATCACCGGCGAAAAGCACTTCAGGTTCCTCACAGGCGGAGACATCAGCTCGACACCCATAGACCCGAACTACTGTCCACCGCCGGCGATTAAGAGCAGGCTATGGAGCAAACGGGCAGCGGGGATAGCTTCAAAAGCGGCTCAGTCGTATCCTAAGACGCTTGTTATCCCAGTGGCAGTCGGCATGCGTGTATCCGAGCGCTATTGTACTTATTGCTTTAATTATGGGATGGAACCGACAAAATGTTACCAAACAATCAGTTGCCGGAGTTCATTTAAATGTTGCATGGTTAACAACGTATAAAATAGTGTCAGATTCTCCATCCATTCCCTATTCAGTTCTCTCTCGCAATCTCCACCTTCTACTCTCTCTCTCTCTCTCTCTCTCTCTCTCTCTCTCTGTATGTGTGTGTCTCTCTCTCCTTAGAGAGAAACTAGGGAGCAAGGGAGGGGGTCTGATCGACCGTAAAGATTGGAATGCGAGCGCAGTGTTACTTAAAGATGTCCGGGAAAAAAGGGCAAGGATGAACAAAGAGAAATACCGCGATTAAGAATACAATTACGCCGACCGACAGCGATAAGATCGGCCAAGAGGAAACATACAAACACGGATAGCCACCGTTTGTATTATGGACGTAGGCCTCTATATATAACCGAATGAGACAGCTCGAGGGGGGCTGATAATAATGTGGGGCTAAGATGCGATGTGTAAATTTAACACGCCACCTAAATGAAAGGTAACCTTAGAGGTAGTTCACAGGACGAGGCGCCTCTCACAAGGATGAAAACAGTTTACGCACGAATAAAACGGCATCGGGACAGCTACAGAGATAAGTGAACACACGTGGACAACAAACCCGTGGACACACGTAACACACGGTCCGGCCACCTTTGCTCTGATTTTCCTTTTCCTCCTCTGCGAAATGAAGGTCGTCAGCTGCTGAAGCAGGCTATCCCAGCTTCCGCGGCTTCCGCGCGAACCTTTCGGCGTCTTCCCTCCTCTGCCGCGTATAGCGCCCCTGCGATTACTGATCCTTATACTAGCAAACAGGCTCTCTCTGTTACCAACACAAGAACCACTTTCACACTAAACTAATTATTTTCCGGGTTGTTCTTGCAGCTGACTATTAAATGGGTCGGGGCAACTCTGTGAGAAAACGTGCGAACAGCGTTCCCTGGCGGCCGCAGATACGCATAACCAGTGACCGCTGTCCGTGGTTCTGAACTGCGTACCTTCAACGTGACTGCTTAGTGTCCGGCGAACTTTATTCTGCTGCGGAACTGATGACATTGGGAACATACCGATATTTTCCAAACTGTTAAATAACTGAAAGTGACTGACAACCAGACCATCACGCATATAAAACAATGCATAAATAATTAAACACAGCGAAATGGAGAGCTGACAAAATATAGGCATGCATTTTTTTCAAGATCTATTCCAGAAACCCTACTGGTATTACTTATTGAATGTATTATGCGCGCTGTTGAGCACGCCGCCTCCTATCTGTTCGGGCCGATCCCCCTCCCCAATGCGTTCGCAGTAACTAGCAGCCCCCCAGTAACTTTCACACCGACCAAGGTGACCTCCTCTCCCTGGTCTTTACCCACAATCCCCGCCTTGGTGTTGGCTCTGTAATATGTATTACACCCGGCAGGGTGACGGGGAGACGCAGCGGTGTCAGAGTCAAGCAGAGACAGGATAGAAATAGATATCGGTGAATATTTTCCAGTGATACTTCCTTTACCAGTAACATAACCAGCGTGCCTATACCAATATGACCTTATGACACTGCACAATATACTAAATAAGTGCCTTACAGTTTTAAACACAAAGCAAAATACAGGTTTTAGGGTCACAAAGGTGTTAATTCTCTATAAAGGGAGAAAAAAAAGTTTAAAAAGAATCATAAGGATGACTAATACATTCTGGGTGTTTTGGACAAAACACATTTTTTTTTTTTTTTTTTGCATTGTGTTTGTGTTCAGTCGATAATTAAACTGCTGTGTTTGGGAAACAGAGGCCTCTGCAAAGCACAGAGGCTCATTATCATTAATTAGCTTTATTCTTCAGTGGCTAAGTGGGAGATTTCACCCACAGCAAACTCACACGGCGTGTGGTTTCGTATTTCATACTTCCATTCATTTTTCATTTGCAGCATAAGTTTTGCTCAAGGATGCAAGTGCAGAATCCCTAATTGAAATCAGTAAACCGATTACTTGAAATGAAGACCAGCCATAATGTTAAACAGTACAGGAATGCAGTAAAACAAAAGAATGACTTGCATAAACAGGGGACACCCAGTGTAAAGATGACAGGTGCCTCCAAACAATTGTTTTTGCTGAGATAAATGAGGGCATAGAAGCTTAACCCACTTAGGGATCATAAAGTGATATCCCGAGCTGGCCCGGATGTACATTATTTTGGCTATCACAGCTAAGAGAACTCAATGACTCTAAGATTGCAGAGATATCATTAAGGTATACTTCCCAGTGACAAACTGATGGGAGAGTCTACAGTCTCACCAGGCCAGTTTCCACCCCTGTCAATCAAGCACTAAAATGAGGATTTTCTTGTAGAAGAATGCGTTGTGTTCTTTTGGTGTCGTATTGGGCACTTGTGCAAATTATGCCAAGGTGAAATGAAGCAATTTCAATGGCTACTGGTGGCCCAGTGTCCTATTGGGGCACTTAATTTTACAGGATCAGAGACATTTTATTTAATATCAGTGCTAATTGAATCAATAACCAAAATACCTTTTTTTTTTTTTTTTTTTACTGTGTAAGACCCTTTCACAATGTTGAAATTTACCCAGCTCTGCCTGCATACAGTACGTAGAGGCTAACTGAGATGGTTCAGGTGAAATACAATTCTCAGAAATACTGCTGCAAACATGTGGTACCTCACCTCAGATCTGAACCCATGAGGCATCAGCGTCCAGTTCCTGAACCACCTCATTCCGGAACCTTCTAAACGGATACAGCTCTCCTTTGAATAAACAGGTGCTCCCCAGCACCGTCACAGGAGACAGAGCAAGTTCATCAGCTGCATGGAGGGAGACGCTGGTTTTCGGGGGTGGACAATGCAGTGCGCAAATAACATTCCAGCAGGGAAACGGCAGTGTGTGTTTGGCTCCCAGTCAATAAACCACTAAGTCCCATCCCAGCATAAAGTGGTGTTAGGGCATGTCAGACCTGCTGTTGCGATGCACTCCGGTAATTTTCTGGCATCTAAGTACTGCATCTCACCTACTGCAGAAAAGCATAAGGCAATTAGATGTATCCGCCTAGGTTCAATATCAGATAATAACTAATTACTAATGCCCGGCATTGAAGCATATTTTACTTCGTGGCAAATTACTGATAAGGCAAAACATGACTTAGGCCCACTGTGGGAGATTGTCACATATTTTCATAAATAGATTTATCGTATTAAACGAGGTCAGAGTTTTTATTTATCGTGTGCACATTTGCTGACTGACCGTCAGACTGCCGGCTAAAGCGCTTTGCATTTGCTGTCATGGCTGCTCTCATCCACAAGGCGGTGCTGGCGCGCCAGGTGGCCGCGCTATTGTGCATTCATCTCAGGAGCGACTGCGGAGCGGAGCTCCTCGCTCGCCTTGACGTCAGCAAGAAGAGAGAGGACACGCCGCCGTGGGGTAGGCGGCGAGGGCGGCAGCAAGCACGGTCGCCAGTACGCCCCCACGTGTACCGGGGATCACACATCCTCCCCCCACCCATTTCGGCTGGAAGGACCTGGACGTCATTCAGCGACCGGTGCACTGCCATCCCCATAAGACCGTGCTACGTATAAGTTTCAAAAGCTATGTGGTTATATAACGCTTGTATTTCACACCGATCGGTTAATTTGCTTTGTTTTCCAGTGAGACCGAAGCAGCAAGCATGTATGTACACATATCGATTGAGCACACAGCAAAGTAACCCCGTCTTTCTCTTCGATCAATAACTTCATAAATACGACTCTCGTTTCAAGATCTCCCGCCCCGGTGCCATGTACGACATCGCCGAGCCGGCCTATTCCAACACGCATGAACAAATATGTTAAACAAGCAATAAAGCGGCGCAATACCCCGTGCGCACGAGCAATCAAACTAAAGCGGCCATCCGTATAACTACACGTGCCGGTCGTATACGAAACGAGAGGATTTAACAGCACGGCAGAACTGGTACATCTCTACCTTAACCGAAAATGTCCCGCTAGTGTTGCAGAAATACCGCGAAGATGTTAACAGATACATTAATTTGCTGTACACCCCCTACCACCCGCCCGAATTGCAAATCGACATTAGAACCGATATTAATCATTTAAAACTCATTTTATTGTTGCCATATATCAGGAGTGTTCTTTGTTGCTGCACTAAAGTGTGATGGTGCGTGAAAAATTGAAGACGAAACTGCAATTAATCCTTCCTTCTGAAATGTTTACTATCTTTGATACCCTATGCTCATTTTCAGCCGTTATTTTGCACTGGTACCCAACTATCTCATAAATAAACTGCACACAATAAGACCGATGGTTTGCCATTTGTACTGAGGGGCCTTCCTTCCCTCTAAACAACCCCCACCCCATTCCAGGATACTATGTATCCCTGTTGACAAGTGTCTCTGCCCTGTGACGACATGCGTCGAAATTTCCACACTCCTACTCAGACGCGCCTGTGATTCACGGCCCATTTCTAAATATACCGGCTCTTGAGCTGACTCCACTCTACTACAGCCACGGAGTGATTCACATACGCGGCCACAGGTAAGCAACGGAAACCAAACAGTCGTTCATCCTCCTTTATCTCTCCGCCGTTTCTCTTCCTTCACACGTACAAACATGCAATAAAATTGACACGAACTTCATCGGAGCCGCGCTCCTCCGCAGACCCCGTGATCCGCGTGCGCCGGCGTCTCCGCCCGCGTGCGGGCGCACGCCTATGTCTGTACAAAGCGTTCTCTCGTGCACCCGATTGTTCAAGGTTTCCATGGATATAAAACACGACTTAAAGCGGAGGGTCGACCTTGACCGCCTGTAAATGTCACGCAGCTAGAGGAATCTGAAATAATGGAGGAAAACGGTCTGTGAAATAATGCTAGGTTTAGAACAGAATATAAAAGGTTGAAATTCAGTTTTAATGCCGCCTTACTGCACACCAACTGAGACTCATTCACGTGGACATAAGGATGGAGAGGCTAGTAAAGGGAAAGTGGGATGTAATCAAAGGAAGATTCAGCTGTTCTAACTCTGAGCTGGTACGCCATTCAAATGCTTACATGAAATATCTTACATGGTTCTCTACGCACAATGAGTAACCTTATTCCTGCAGTGAGCTTCCTTTCGGAATGGTGACATGCTCATCAGCAATCGAAGGAAAGTCAGCAAACATTTAGCTTGGCAGGCCCCAAAACATCCAGTTATGAGTTCTAGTGTAAAATCAGTATTCTTGTGCTGAAAGTGCAGAAAGGAAATGACACGACTGGGAAGGTCCTGACTTTGGAGACACATACATTAGCATTAATAATGAGAGTTGTGATATAATCAAAATTAAACCCATGCAGTAGGGAGTATTGGAAAAGGCCAGTGCTCCACTCACAGGAGAGACCCCTTAAAGTACCCTGCAGGGCTTGTAAGGGCAGGGTGGGGTGGCTTCACCCCCTCTCCTCAGCTGGCTTTCCTTAGACTGGAAGCAAAATAGATCAGATCCCAGCAAAGCTGTGTTTAAACTGCTTCCCTAACACCACACAATATCTACTGACACTATCAATTACAGCAGCTTTACAGCCAATACTGTCTGGTAGTGATGGCCAAATGAAGCCCCATGAACCATTTGCTGTACTTCCTGACACCACTAGGTGGTACTCTCTGTTAAAAAAAAAAAAAAAAGACTGAAAGCATGCCCAAAAGTAAACCAAGAGCACCACCTAGTGGGGTCAGAAAATACAACAAATGGTTCGTAAGTTTTCATTTGGCCATCATTACTGTCTGGTAATCAGGGGACTTCAGGGGTGAGGGGGTAGGGCAGTATAACATGCCTCACAGGGGAATATTTATAGATGTCCCACACACAACAAGTGATTGTTGAGTGACAGGTCACCGATGCAGAACAGGCCCTACTCCACAATACTTTGTCTTACCCTGCTAGGGGCGTGCACAGAGGTGGGGCCAAGGTGAAGTGACCCCAGCTGAAAGCTGACTGGCCCTCAGAGTCCCCCCTCCCCTGTCACTCACCAATTCACAACATATCATTGGCTAACTGTATGGTTAGCCCCTCTGTACGAATTGTATCCACTCTTTAAAAAAATCCTAGAATTGCCCCAATACCCTGCCCAGCAGCAGAATCCATAGAGGGGAAACGGGGGTGGTTCAGAGAGGACTTGTGGAGACTCCCGTTCCTGTGAACCCTGCTCTCCACACAAGCCCTGTTCTCCAAGATGCCCATTAGCTGACAAAATAGCCCCATCACAGCCTTTGCAATAGCCTGCTTTGTGAGACATGGAGATGTGGTCCAGTTGCGTCTCAAAGCAACATCACTCTCTACCTCGTTACTGCATCATACGATACAAACAGCAGCACACGGTCAAAGCACCACTCCCAAGAGCCAGTGTGTTTCCATGACGACATCCACAGGGGGTGGGGAGCCCCCATTGGTCAGTCTGTTCCACATGTTTCACGTGGAAAGAACCAGCACACATCCGGTTTGAAACAGACTGAAACTCTCATGAATTTGTTCAGTGTCCTTGCCAACAAAACAAACTTAAGTTTATTTTATTGGTTTAGAGACATGGTTTTCTCTCCCACTATTTTTTTTCCAGGTACCAATTTTTGATACTGTTCCTAAAAATTAGAAGCTTAAAGAGGTCTTCAATCTGCCTGCTCTGCTTCAGACTCAGATCATAAAATGTCAACAAGAGTTATAATCTCACATACAGCATTATATGTACGAACTAAATTCATAAACTATTTTACTGCTCACCAAAGTAAATACTACATTAATAAAACAACACATTACATAGAGTTACACCCTTAGCTTTAGACACTGATGAATGACAGCTATCCCCTTATCTGTGGCATAAGTCATGATATGATCAGTTACAGTCATCCTCTTCCTCGTCTGTGGTCTAATACAGCGTTTCTGAAACTGGGCCTTAGGGATTCCCAGACAGTCCACATTTTTGCTCCCTCCCAGCTTCTGGTAGAGCATTATCACATTGAGGACCTTTAGAGGAACCTGAACGTCAGCATGTTGGGAGGGAGCAAAAACGTGGACCAGGGATTTTCAGCCGTTCTCAAACTATGGATTCTTATATAAAAACAGAACAGGCTTTGGGACTCTTTACCACTAATGCAAGGTCACAAAACTAAGAACCTGGGACCAGGGTGGGCGTTTTTGCTTCTTTATCCAGCAGGGGCTGCTCTCGACCTCTAGGTTGAAAACCCTAAACATTTTTTGCTTCAGGCCCTACAAAGGGTTGGGGAGGCACTGGTTGACATGCAGAGGCCCCATCAGGGCCCTCAGCATTTGTAGGCCCTGGAGACCGCTGTGCTCATATAATTAAATGTCTATTAAACATTACTCATTAATTGTCCAGTCTGATTGCATCAATATAACAACAGGATGTGGAACATGCTGAGGAATCCACTTTTACGTCCTGGACCTCAAGAGTGATGGCGACCATTCTTGGTCAAAATGACCAAACATGACCAGGCGTGGGATTCCACAGACAGAGTCATGTGTGATCACTCAGCTTCCAGCCCAACGTTGCCAGAAAACCGCTCCGTCCTATTTGACGATCACCATTAGCCTGCGTAATCATCCAACCAATCATTCTTCAGGAATGATCCATGATCAGGCTGCCAATTCACCCAGCCTTTCTTAATGAAACAAGCCATTAATCGATCTTACTGGCCTTGTGATTCCATCAAGAGAATCAGAGTGGAGATGGTTACTGAAAAACAAATGCGCCATGACATGGGAGAGGTAATAGAAAATCAGAAGTAGGGTTCTCAGAGGCAATATGTGGCTTGGAGGGCCAGGAACCTGTGCTTGGGATCGGAAGGTCGGTGGTTCAAATCCCAGTTTTGACAAAGTAATTCTACTATTGGGCCTTAACCCCCAAATGCTCCAGGGTCTGGCTGACCCTGTTCTCTAAATTGCATGTCGCTTCAGATAAAAGCATCTGTTAAATGAAATGTCAGCCATATCCCCACAGGAACCATAGCTGGCCTTGGGTCGCACCATATAGACCTGCAAAAGGAAACCAAAGGGTCTTGCTTTGTATTTAGATTAACTACCAGGAACTTGGTTCTTAATTTACACTCAGCTGCTGATACAGCTTCTTGTTTTCAGGTTATGTGTTTTCCATGATATGTGCGAGGGGTACAAGGACTTTAACAGGACTTGAACCTAAAGCCTTCTGGTCCAGAATACAGCCGTCTTACCAGGGTTTCTGTCTACCATAATAATACTTGTTGCAGAGGGTCTAAGCCCCTCAAAGTCCTCAACGCTGCCTCAGCCACATTATGATACTGTCCATGTTCATTACATTATGATTTCCACCTTTGATCATCCTCATCTGCTGTCAAAGAAGGACCAGCCTTCCCAGCGGCAGGAGGTGTGGAACTGGAAAATGTGGATGGCCATACTACTGGAGTTTCACCCTCATAGTCGTGTGGTCATGCAGTGCCCCCCCTCCCCCCCCCGCACCTCTGTCTGCAGGAGGCAAATGAATATTATATATCGTCCACTAAACATTTCACATCACCACGACAGCCTGGCCAAAAGCGGGCGGAGGGGCAAGGAAGGGCGTGAAA
>JAODJU010000063.1:312697-352240 GCA_026776725.1 Gnathonemus echidnorhynchus
AGATACCTGGGGGGGGCGTGCGAGAGAGAGGCAGAGAGAGAGAGAGAGAGAGAGTGAGCACCGCTGCTCCAGCCATCCCCCTCCATCTTCTCTTCCACCAGGGGATGCTCAGCCTTTAAGACTGTGGGCCACATCACTGACTGTGGGCCACACCACTGACTGTGACCATGAGAGGAGCCCACTGGCCCCTGCTTGCCACCCGCAACCCCTCTGCCCCTAAGTAAAGTCCCCCCCCCCCAGAAATTAAGCACATGAACACATCCCTGCTCCCTGGGGGGGGGGTCCCAGAGCTGACGCTCCTGCATGCGCCGATGGCGTGTTTGCTGAGGCACGCACACCTGACGCGATGCAGCCTGAAAACTGGAAATGGGTAAGCAGTTATGGAGGACAGGTGGATAGACGGAATATCATCATCATTAGCGATTCTGATTGCCTGACTGATAGTGATTCATTAAGTACAAATAGATTTTTACATGCACATTTCTACATAAATGATTTACTATCATGGTGTACCACTTTTAAAGAGGATAATATCCGGAGTGGCTTTAGGATTTGGCCCTGCGGCATTTTAACCACAAGGTCCAAATGCATCGTAAGCAACACTGCCCCCTCATGGCGGGGGCTGAGGGGTACTGCTGAGCGGATGCTTAGCCCCAATTACTCCAGCATGAATCTTTATGTGAAACGGCGCAAAAGCCTTATGAAAGTCAGCCAGAATGAAAAAGCATCTGTCGAACAGCATACAGCACTGTCTACACTGGTGTTGCCTCACTGCCACCGCAGTGCACGCTCCTCTGGCGACCTCTGCTGGTGAATATTTGTCAGTACAAAGGAGAGTGAACCACAGGTGAATCAGGTATTGAATTAGCCTGTAATACATAAACGGCTAGTAAAAAATGCTAAGGCTTATGCTAAAATCGTCATTCTTAGCCAAAGACCAGCCTCCATACAGCCTTGCGTTAACATGGGCTAATTCCGCTAACAGACTATCAGCACACATGTGGCTGTTATTGCGGCTCATGATCTTGTCAATAAGAGTAGACAAAGCACAGACAATTTATCACAAAGCATGGGTGGACAGGTCATGTGATCAGCACCCCACCCCCCCCCCCCCCCCCCCCAAAAAAAAAAAAGGATGCTAACCTCATCATCATTGCTGAGTGGCTACTCTTACTGACAGGCCACATCCTCAGCATGCTGGGAAAACAGTTCTGGGGTTTCTATGGATGACATTTAGCATTTAGCTTTTTAGGAGGCCAGCAGTAAAACTGAAGGTCCTTTCAAGATCTTTTCATCGATGAAAGGCCAGAACAGATTAATTAGGAAGGGGGACCATTAGCTGCACTCTCAGGCCTGCCATTCATTCTCCACTCGGGCTGAAAACCTGATCGCCTCTGGCCACCCAACACTGTCTGCTTCCCTTGCAGGGGATGCTGTATCGGGTTTGTTTTCATTTCGAATGGTTGCTGTTACATGGCAACAGTGAATGGAAGCTGAGCCCAAATCACCACAGATCAAACCTCGTCAGTGAGCGTCACTAAGGGGGTTTTGCCGTGAGGTACAGCGTCGGGGTGTGAGATGCTGGTCAGTCCAGTCGCTGCCAGTTCCAAAGAGGGTCACTGGGTTATTTTCTCTTAAACTGTGCCGTTTTTTTCTCTTGCTCATATTCGCCTACCAGGCTTTGAGTCAGCGACACGTCAGACCGTCCCTGGGTGTCGCTCGCGGTCACCTCGTAGACGTCCTGGATGTCTGCAGTGCGGGGGAGGGAGACAGGGCGCAGGGGCGAGGTATTTGAATAGCCTGTCATGCATTTTAGGGAGGTTATGTTTCAAACGTCAGAGCTCAAAACAATCAAGTCAAACACAATCCCTTGGCAACCTCCATGGACACAGAAGTTCTAAAAGCACAGGCTAAACCACACTATATTAAAAACTACCATTTTAACATGGATCAAATCAGCCTCTAGTTCTTTTGCTAAATCTTTGCAAGAACTTTAGGGAAAAGATGGCATTTAAAATTCACCTGGACTGGCCTGAATAGTGTGTGCCTGGATGACTGCTTCAGCTGTGGGTCTCTCTATGTACCCTTCCCTCCAGTCAGAATCCTTTGAGATGCTTTACAGCAGCGAGTCCTGCCCCCACAGATCCACAAGTATAATCTCACAGCTGCGGTTTCAAATGAACTGGTTACTGCATCTGAAATGCGCGAGTTGGCAGGACTTCAACCCTAAATCCCACAGAAACAGGAAGGGTAAGCTAATCTCTTTAACCATACTCGCTAATAGCACTCTGCTGGTCGTTCTCCATCTCGCTTTTCCGGCAGTGTGCTTGAGTGCCAGCAAACGGCCCCCATTGCCCCCCCATATTAAATACCAGAGTCACAAGACCTGTGACATGGAACAAACACATACCCTACCAGTTGAACCCCTTACAGAGGTATATACAGAGGCGGGGCTATAGGGGCACTGGCCTCTAGGTGAAAGCTGATTGGCTGAGTGCCCCATCCCCTGTCACTCACCAAGTCAAAACATATCATTAATAAGGTTGGCCCCTTTTATGCCTCCACCTTAAAAAAATATCCAAGGATTGCCCCAAATCCCTTAATGGATGTACTTAATCCATTCCAGCGTAATATCTATCAGTATAAATGGGTAAAACTATAATATGGAGCCGAAATCGCCAGCTACACAGTATAAATCAGGGTAAAAACAGTAGCACTAAGCTGGACACCACAGAGCAGCGGTGACCCGTGCTTCCATTCCAGATGATGTGGGGGGGAGTGGAGGGGTGGATTGAGGTTTTCCTGCAACAACTGGGGAAGCCTGCACAACATCAACATCAAGCACCGCAGTGCAGGAAGATTGGCGCCAACTTGCCATCTGTCACAGCCCATTGCAGCAGAGGACTGGAAGGAGTCCTACCTTCTCAGCTGTGTCTCTCCGCATTTGCACTGTTTCTACAAAGATTACAATGCTGATCCATCAAGAACAACGTGGCTATTTTTCCCCTATACAACCCAAGGCTTAAGTACCAAGAGTTCCCTAAAATGTATGAATTCTCAGGACAGTTGTAGAGAATCTTGTAACATTTATCTGAGACAGGGCCCACCTTGAGCATGGAATCCATCCCAGAATGCAAAGGGCTCGGGGGGGGGAGATGTGAATCCATCTTTAGAGAACTTGAACACAATCACACACTATGGGCTACTTTACAGACACCAGTTCACCTAAACTGCATGTTTTTTAGACTGTGGGAGGAAACTGGTGGACAAGAAGGAAACCCACACAAACACAGGGAAAGAAAAGAGAACATTTTGTTTGCTGGAGGCCGAACCCTCCATCCTTCCCATTCTCCATCCCAGAACATGTGATAGGCCGCCGTGTCATCCACAAGCAAATAGTCAATTATCCTGAAATCTGTGTGACAATGTGTGTGCAGACCAACAGTAGGTGTAAATTGTAAAGGTTTCTATTTTTAAATTAAAAATCAAGCAAATATAACCGAAAGGGTTGGGTTACCATAAAAAGAACAACCTTGAAACGTTTTTTGATTCGAAGCCATGTTGTCTGTTCTCACGTGTTTCATAAACCAAAAAGGTGTTACTTCACCGGATTACAGTCCCTTCTCCCCCCATTGCTAGCATGCACGCGGCGCTCTAAACATAGGTCACGCCGCACGAAGGTGCGGACGGCGACTGGCCGAGCGAGGCTACACCCACCCGGCCGCGCCGCGTCGAGCCACCTCGGGGAGCCGCCGAGTCTGCCGCTCGGATTTACTCGGCGGGGCGAGCCGGCGCTCGGCATCGCAAATCCGGGGGATTAGCGGAGTGCCGAGCCCCCCCCCTTACCCGGAGAGGTGGGAATGAAGTCACGGAGCGGTGAAAATTGCTTTGGAAAGGGACATTACTGCTTTTTCCAGACCGTGTTGGAAGACCCATCCGGAGTATTTATATCCCTTCGGGCGTTAGACAGCTATTGGGCTTTTATCAAAAACATGCAGAAATGCAATTCAGCCCCCTGCCTCACACTAGCTGTGTCACTATTTTCATGTTTTTCCAGGCAATTTATTTTATTATCGGATTCAGGTTTAATAATCGCCAGGCCTTATGGATAATTATTAAATACAGCCTAATCGTTTTCATAATAACCTAAAGGACAGCTACCTTTTAAATGCCTACCATTTTATTTTGGGAGGTAAATATTTACATCCTTATTGAGATGGCTTATATTTAAGGTAGCCTGGATGAACTAAATTGTGAATCAGCGGCTGATTTAATAGTTAGTTTATCTGAATTAGATCACACTGCCGGCAAATGCCAAAAGCAGAATGACCGTCTGTCTGTGAAACTGGGGGGAAAGCGGGAGAGTTCATTACAGGCTGCCATCCAAGTATTTGCTTTACGCTTGATTGATCTAATCAAGACGGCTAGACCTAATCGGCTCAAAGTTTTGGCTTAAACGTCTTTAAGCATCCGGACTGTGAATAAAAAACACAGATGTCTCTGCAGGGACATTTACTACGATCCATAAGACACCACCTCCCTGTCGGTCAGGAACTTGAAGGTAATAAATAAAATGATTTTGCATAAATGGACAATGTGCAAGCAATGCAATTGTATTATTCTAGTCTACGATCTATTTCAATACTATTTATATGTGTGATGCTTGCGCTAAGCCGTACAGCTACCTAATTTAGTTGCGCATGTGCATAATGACAGTAAAGTTTAATTTTGGGTGAACTTTTGCTACCCGTTTTATAGTATAACTGTGATGTTTAGAGCTTAAAGAAGTGCTCCTCACCTAAAAGTGCCTGGAAGAAGTCACTCTGAAAGATCTGAAGGAGCTTCTTAGCTCGCGCCCTGAACTTCTCGTCACCCTCGGACTGACAGGTCTCCATTGCATGCAGAACCTTCTCTGTCTGCTGGGCAAATGCACATAAGCAGAGCGTTCACGGTATCTGTCAGGCCTATATGGCAGTATTTCTCAACCCGCTCCTCGCGGGCCCCTGTTTGGTCCACATTTTTGCTCTCTCTCAGGTCCCAGTAGGAAGCAAAAATGTGGACCGTCTGGGGGTCCCCGAGGACCGGTTTGAGAAACACTGCTATATATAAGTTAGGAAGCATGTGGTAAATGGTTTACCCTAGCTTTGTATCAAATAAACCACAGCGACCAACATGTGACCCTGTCCTAGGGCCTTTCATAACAAAAACAATGACACATATATTCTAAATATGTAACTTTGATTATTTTAATGTATATATTACGTATTTAACTATATAGGCCTATTACATATATAAAATTTACATATTTCAAGATTTTGGAGAGCGGGTTACTTTTTTAACGCAGTTACCATGGTAGGCTTGGGCATAAATTAAGGGAGGATTGTAACCCCCCCAATAACCAAAGCCAGTCAATGCAACCCCCTAGACCCCCTTAAATGGGTGGAGACCTCAACCACTATCCCCCCCCCCCAATGCCCAACCCAAAGTTATGCCCATGACGGTAGGGCATATTTATGTACCAAAAACACTCTCAAATAAAATCACCGTTTCTGCCTGCCTGATGAATACTAAGTAACCAAAGATATGAAACTGAGTGCTGATAATTATATACACGCGAAAAGTTGATCACACCTTGTCGTTTAATGTGTATCTCTCTGACTTTTTATCTAACAGTTCTCTTACGTCAGTTGTGACAGCTTACCTTAAACCACTTTAAAGATTGTGAGGTAATTAAGGCATTTACTTAAGGGGTAAAAAATCGAGGCGTTCGTCTAATTTATGCTGGGACACAGAAACATGCCGAGCCTTTAAGTTGATAAAAACTTCCCGTGAGAAATGTAAAAAAATCGAATGGTGAATAAGAGTTTATGTAAAAGGATGTTACCTAAACGCTTACCATAAAACCGCAGTCAAACCTCAACCGACAACGGAGACGTACAGCACATCCAAATCTTAGCGTAAAGTGCCGTGCTTTTAAAAAGAATAAATGTGTGGTGATTGACCTGCAGTTACACATTTATTCTTTTCACTGCAAAATTGTGCCAATTTAATCACGAATACTGAAAGAGAAATTGATGTTATAGTGATACAAATTAAAATGAATTAACTATCCTGAGGGCTGAATGTATTGAATATACGAGGAACGTACAGTAGCTTTCATTAGCCAATCAGATGCTTAAATGAAAAAAGGGCGGGCTTTTCGTAATGCGTGGTGGACTTTGCTCCCGCATCGATCTGTTTATTTTGAATTTATTAGACTTAGGAAAAAATGAAGTATAAATAATTTGGAATTTTGGACAATGACAGTATCTATTTTTTTATTATTATAATTTCCGGTAATCTGATTAAAAATGCCCAGACGCAACGGCACTATGAAAATGATAAACAATGATAGGACACAATTCAGATATCAGCTTTCATGCTAATAAATATAAATTACCGCTGCAATAGAAGCTGTTCATTTCTTTAATTAAACTATAATCCATATGAGGGTATATAGCCTGTATAGTATATAAGATAACGGTGTTGATGACCTTTAACATTCGGCTTTCTGAACGGTTACTCCGCGATTATTAAAAAACAATTATTAATCATCAATAATTTTTAGTTTGTCGTCCATTTTGTGCGAAGAAAACCCTCCTTGAATAATAATTACCATCTATTGGCCTGTATTCTCTGTGAGGGTAATTTAAATGGGTAATTTAAATTGGCGTAGGTTTGTGCTCCATAAATCTTCCTGCAGCGCGTGCCCAGCGTCAGCAATGAATTGTTTAATAAAGACGTTAAATGGTGGCGAAAAACAAACAAACACAATAAGGGCTGCACATTAAAACGTAATTTTTCTGCTGGACCCAACCCAATGGCTGTGCTTCAAGATCCGCAAGCAGCACATGGCACCGTTATCCCGAAGGTTTTTTGCAGCGCTTTAGACCAACATTTCCAAATACCGTCCTCAGGGACCTAAGTTCGGTCCACATTTTTGTTTCCTCCCAGGTCACTACCGCAAAAATATGGACTGTCTGTGGGTCTCCTGAGGGCCGTACTATGAAACACTGCCTTATACTAATTACCATTGTCAGTGTATGTCGTTAGGTATTCATGGCTGCTATCAAGATTTGGAAAGCACCTTTTGTCATTGGTCATGTCAATTTTTTCAGCTAGGCAGCCCATCAATTACTGGTCTTGTAGGTCATATTGAATGGCCACTCATTGTAAAGAAGAAAAACTGACCCAACTAGGGAAAAAATTTATTTTTTTTTCTTCCATCACTTTGTAAAACATTGAAAAGCTGCAGAACAGTGAGTGTCAGTTTTTGAAAACATTTCTAGCAGGTTAAAAAGGAAACAACCAGAACCACCTCCAAACCAGAACCAAATGCAAAAAGAACAGCAGCCCCCCCCCCCTCCCAAATGCACTGTTTATAGTGGTGTCAGCAGTAACTACTGGCAGCTGTTCTTCTGGACAACAGACAACAGGGCATGTTCTCTCATCACCAGTGCAATTTTATAAAACATAAAAAAGGTACTGAACAGCAAAGATCCTAAATGATCCTATAGCACTGAGTTCTGAAAACAATCCTGTGTTACTGTGTGCTCAGGCATACTGAAGACAGACTTCGGAGGCCTGTATGAAGAATTTCATTTGAAGAAGAAAAAAAAAAAGGCAGGTAAAACGTTTTTCCAAAGACAGCATCATGAGTTAAGGTTCAGAGATCTAAAGATCTTCTACCAACTCCGAGCAAATGTTTGCTAGCAGAACACAACTCCCAGAGCTGAACTATTTGTGTGTACTTGTGACGAGTCCTGAAAGCAAGGTAGGTGAAAACCATAGCACAGAGCATTCCTGCCTCGCCCCCCCACCCTTGGGCCCTGTGCACTCACAAAAATCTAATCTTGCAAAACACAGTCTTTGATAAGCACACAATGAGCTGAACAAGGAATCTAGGGACAGAAAAAAAGACCATCTATAGTCTGCTGCTCTCACACCAGAACACATAATCAATGTCTTCTGCCTCTTGAGCGGGGGGGGGTCCATCAGAATACCAGAATATGATTGTGAAAGAATGAGAGAGAGAGAGAGAGAGAGAGAGAGATGAGGGAAACAAACACAGACCCTCCCTCCCATCGGAAGGTCAAGATCGGAAAGGATCTCTCAGATATCGGAATCCCAAACGAAGTCCTACAAAAGGTGCAAGATAAGAATCGGACGTCTGATCAGAATCTGACACAGCACTGACTGCCCCCAAGTCTCTCTCTCACATGGGCGTTTGTGTCCAAATCAACGGGATGCGGCGAGAAGGGATTTGGGCGAAGTCCAGAATCGGCTGCAGCTGGGAATTCACACGCCGGCCGTCCGTACTACAGACGGAATGGTGAAGGTCGGGGCTATTATCTTGATATCCACTCAAGTCGTATCCTAGTGCCAACCTAGCTGAACATTCCCTGAGGCCTTACACCTCAGACAGCAGACTAGGAGCATGTGGACACCGCTGGCTCTCCGCTTGGCAAGCGTCCTACAAATGAAAGTCTTTGGCATCACATGCGGGTGCCAGTCGGCAGCAGACGGAAGGAAGAGACCAAACGGCTGCTCCCCCCACCAGGAAAAAAAAAAGAAAAAAAAAAAAAGACTCTTAGCTGCACTTTTGACACAGGAACGGTTGAATGGGAGTAAAACACTATAACATTACACCATTGTGTGTTTTTTTTGTTTTTTTTTTTAGTGCATGTGTGTGTATACGCATGTTTAAGTTCAGTTTGCAAATCAGCGTGCAGCTGTGTAAACAGCTTGTCCGTTTCCTTGACGATCTCCCTGCTCAAAACACCCTTGCCCACCCCACGTGTTTGCGTGCCGGTAACGCCAACGCAGCTCCAAATGCGTGTCCCAAAGCGAAGGTCAGGCCGCGTCCTTCGTATCCAGGCAGAAGGAGTCTTCACCGTCTCCCCGCCAGTCACTACAGAGACAGGGTCACTTCCTGGGAGGCGACGGCCCTTTGCGAAACAGGTAAATTGGTCTCTGAAATCCTGTGGGGCGAAGAGATGAAGTTATTGACAGGATGTGTGTGTGCGCGTGCGTGTGCATGGATGATGAGACATAGGATGACAGTGTTTCCCCTACCATTATAGCACCTCCCGCCCCCCCCCTTGAAGGTCAAGTTAATTTTATTTTCTATATAGTGCCAGATCAGATCAGAGGTCATTTAAGGTCACCTTTCCTATAGAACAGGTCCATACATTGTCCTTTTATTAAACAAACTAAATAGCCTTATGTTATTTATCTTATTTACACATCAGCTTGTCATTTTTGTCTTTACACGGTCGTGCGTTTACAATTCTCCTCTGCTCTCTGTATCGCGCATGGCGGAGTTCCGCCACGATGTGCGCACACACAGGTGAGCACACTCCCACCAGCGGACAGAGAGCACGTGTCGGAAAATATGGCGCGTCAATCACCTGAAAAGCAGTCAAAAATATCTGCCTTTTTAAAATATTTTTATATTTTATATTTATCTTTTTTATATTGACTGCTGTCATTAAAAGAAACACATGAACACCACGAATCCTGTCGGTGTCTGTCTGCCCCCCCCCTCCTCCCCAAAGCTGTAAACCTGGGGGAAACACTGGATGAGATTAACCTATGTGTGGTTTTTAACCGTTTATAGCAATAAAAATCAAGTGGGCCCCCAAGTACTAAAGTAAGAACGTTATGCTGCTGGCAGAAGGATTGGGATTGGGGCAAATGCGGACAGGGGGTGGGGCTAACCTCTGGAGGAGCTCTTGGGCGTCCCGATGAGCTCGTAACTGGAGAAGCCCACTTCCGACGTCAGATACGTGCTGAACTGGTCGGGCTTGAAGCGGATACTGTGGTAATTCTTAAAGATGGCGTCCTGGAAAAGAAGAGGGGGGGAGAACATTCAAGAATGATTTCCCACAAATAGTGCAATAAGGAATTTGACTGGATTCTAAAGGGGGGGAACTTCAGTCACTGGCTGCCCTGCCTATCTACCCATGGACCTGCCTATGCCAGATAAATGGTTCCACCCCTGAAATTCCCACCTCCAAAACACCACATTTCAGTTCTCCAACACCGACTTCTCTGACTGAACTCGATCTCATGCTGGTTGAGGTAGAGGCATTGTGGCAGATTTAGTCTGTTCCCACCTTACCACAATCTCCCCTAGCAGCAGGGAAATCACAGCAGCTTCCTTCAAGAAGATCCGTGACACAAAATCTTGGATCAGGTAGTCATCAGCAACTGAAGCCTGTTCTGATTATCTGTGCATCCATTCATCTCCCTGCACCGCCATCGACTCTCATGCTCTCCTTGATTGTGACTGAAAACATAGGGTTGCAACGGGGCCAGAAACTTTCCATTCCATGGGAAGTTAAGCTGTGGAATTTGGAAATATTCCAAGTTGGAATTCCATGGGAATGAACTGGAAATTTTGCACAGTTTAAACAAACTATCATATACAAACATTTTGTTTTGTCATAGACAGACATGCAAGCAAATTTCTAATATAGGATTTTTTAAAAATGACAGTTTTGACTGATTCATTTGTGAGTATAACTAATCAATTCTCTCATTGAACAACAAATAAAAATGAATGTTGAATTAAATTCCTACGATTAACTTCCCTGTTATAGACTCAATTTCCAGTTTATTTCCATTAATTCCCATGGAAAGTTTCCAACTTTGCAAATTCCCTGAATTCTGCAACCCTGCCTAGTGAAACCACCCCCCACCCCCCGCCCAACCCCCACTCTGACCACCCCCTCCAGCCCCCTTATTTCCCCAGCCACCTCCTCACTCACAGTCAGCTTCTTCCTCTTGCCATAGGAGCCCCACGGCTGCGGTTCGAGGATGAAGAGTCCGCCGGGCCGCAGGTGCCGGAAGACCCTGTGGAAGAGGCGCTGTAGGCCGCTGTCTCCCCAGTTCAGGTGGACCCACTTGGTCACGCTCAGGCACAGGATGACATCATACTCCGGCTTCTGGGCGTGCAGCAATTTGTCGTTGTCCAGCACGTAGTTCCCCTGCGGGCAGGAGACCGGGGTCCTGGTTAGCTTACGCCTGACATTAAAAGGCCCCACTCGTCACATATTGTAGCAGTGTCCACTTCATTGCTGCTTTGGTCATTTTTAGATGGCAGTTCACATTATATGAGGATTTACATGCAGTCACATGATTTTAGAATAAACTGACCTCTGGCATCTAATGAGGATTTTGGGCACAAAAAATGTTAAATAGCCAGTTCAAATTAAACACAACATTATCCCTCATGTAATTGAGCATGAATGTTGCCAACAAGCCTGGTCGGTCTGATTCAGTAAGCAGCGCATCTCCAAACATATTTTTCTTCCGTCCATCCATTTTCTGTACCCGCTTGTCCTATTCAGGGTCACAGGGTGAAATTTCAGCCATAACTTGAACATTGTTGCAGCTATGCAAATACCACCACATGGTTAACGCCTCATTAACTTTGTTTATTATTTTCACTGTAGAGTGTCAGTGTGCCGTGGTGCTGCCACCTAGTGACCGGAGTGTGGAGTGCACCATGACATTTTTATTTGTAACTGGTGAATTGCTCATTCACCATGTACGCTGAGCAATGTACTGCTTGTAACCCAGAAGATGCTGGTGTGTGTACCTTCAACAAAGTACTGAACCCACACTGCAAGATTTCCAGCTGCATGAAGAGATACAGAATCGGACCATTAGCGACAACAGCAAAGCAGGAGAATAAAAACTAAAACTGACTGTACACACATAGTCATTGTGCAAAATAAATGCATAAAAATAAAAATATTTATAATTTCATATTGTTTTATTGTGATGTCATTTAGATAGATAGGATGTGATTTTAAAATTTTGGGCTGGTTGCCAGTTACAAATAAAAATGTCATGGTGCACTCCACACTCCGGTCACTAGGTGGCAGCACTATGGCACACTGACACTCCACAGCAGAAATAAAAACAAAGCTAATAAGGCGTTAACCATGCAGTGGTATTTGCAGAGCTGCCTGAACGATGTCCAAGTTGTGGCTGGAATTTCAGCTCCAGTACGCCTCTCCTCATCTTCCTCACATATTTTCTGAGCTATTTGTTAGATGAACCAGCCTAAAGGAATTGTGGTCCTCTTAAATGGACACGAAACACACCTAAAGCAACACACCTACACAGAAGTCACCTGACAGTCCAAAACAAAGATATTTCCACACACACATGGTTGCAAGCTCATGCCGTGTTTAGACAAAGACAAGGAAGGAAGAAAGCTACAGCACAAGGGTTCCAAGAGACAACACAGCACAATCGAACTGAATTGGCACAATGCCCGCTCTCTCTTTCACAGACACACTCACACCTCAGACAACACAACCCCCACAGGACCACGCCCTCATCAGGAGCACTGGCTACCATTCTACTCATATTTGGGGGTGGGGCAAACTGCAGTCTCTACTTAAGAACTTCCCAACATCTTGCAGAGGCACGAAACAGAAAGCGGTAAACAGCACGGATGCAGAAACACTACTCCCTTGTTCCGGGATTCCCACTCTGTACGGACCCAGCTGTCATGGGGAGGCACAAGTGAGCTCCATGCAGACACTGGGCCCCACAGCTGTACTCTGGGCCCAGGGGGAGTATGGGGAGGGGAGGGTGGTTTAATCCACATACTACGCTGCTCCACAGAGGAAACCAACAGACAAACATGTGTACGAACAGATATGAGAACAAGAGTAAGTAAACTGACAGGAAGTGTTACACAGGGGATAATGAAAAACAGCCCTTCCAAAACATCTACGAACAAAACAAAACAAAAACAGGCCTCACTCCACATTTATGAATCCAGGGCACACACTGCCACATACATCACACTACCTACTAAGAAAATAAGGAAGAAAAAAAACAAGACAACCAGAATTTAAAAGCGACACCCCGCAGTATGGTTTCAGTGGCAGCCACATGCGTCCTTGTGAACGAACAGGAAGAGGCAGGCAGATGACACCAGCACCAAAGCCCTGCTTTGTCAAACCATGAGCTAAACGACGACCTCCGAGACACCAGAACGGACTGATTGTGGTGGCCCAAACCTCCACGATCGACAGCACGCAGACAGCAGCAGCCGCAAGGAACCTTTGGTTCAATTCACCGGCTCAAAAAGGGGGTTTTGTAGCATCAAAGACGAGAAGCGTGACAATGAAACGCAGGTATCCTCAAAACACACCCACTCACAGGGGGAACACTTACCCTCACAAAGGAGACATTAGCAGGAAAGTCACCAGGGACCGCGGGAGGAGTGTCTGGGAGAGGGGGGGCAGCGATGGGGCCCCTGGAGATCTTCAGGGAGACAGGGAATGGATGGTCCACATTCAAGGGAGAGGTGCGTGGGGGCTCAGGTTCCATGGTGCCTTCTACCCCTTCCATATCCTCTGAACACACTGCCCCAGTGTCTCCACTCTCCACAGACACAGGCGGCTCAGCCAGTTTCGTCGAACCATCCGGCACCGACATCACATCCAGTCCAGCCTCAGTCTTTTTATCACTCTTGTCAGGTCTGTCCATTTTCTGGACGTCGTTTGCTGCTCCGCCACTAGTGGACTCCGGCAAGGCGTCCCGTCGGCCCGTGGAGTCGCCATGGCTACCGCCAGCGTCCTCCCGAACTGCCCTGCGGGCCTGCTGGGCCTGCACCTCGGACAGGTAGTGCCGGATGTTCTGCCGGGCAGCATGCACCAGCGCGCTGTCGATGTCCAGCCCGACGATGCGCGCCGGCCGCCAGTTTTTGGCAATCGCCAATGTCAGGTGGCCCGTGTTGCAGCCCAGGTCCAGCACGGTTTTGCCCTGGAACCACTCTGGCTGAAGGACACGCATGCGCGGGTCCTCACTCCAGCCCGGGTTGCGATAACCATAATACTTGTTGTAATTGCCATACTGGAACTTCTGCTGCTGCCGTGGCTTCCGCTGACTCTGACCCGGTGCCGGTCCACTCCGTCCGCCCCCCGTGCTGCTGCATGGGGTGTGAAAGGTCTGAGGAGCACCCTGACCGGGCCGTCGCCCCTTCTCACTGCCACCCTTCTTAGCCGAGGAGTTTGGAGTGACTGCAGCCGGGCGTGACTCACACTTACTGGAGGCTCGCCTGCGTTTACGTTGACGCGAGCTGAGCTGCTGGGATGGAGGTGCAGCCAATTTCGCCGTCTCAGGTCCACAGCTGGCTGTGCCGCGGGGCAAGATAGGCGGCACTACCGTATCCCTACAGTTGATGGCAGTGTTGAGCTCGTAAGGCCGCGGAGACTCCAGCGAGGGCATCGAGCTGAGTAAAACAGCGCCCTCCCTGGGGGCCTCCAGGACTACGCCTTCAGCTGCGGATGCCCCGCCAGCAGTTGTGACAGTGCACCCCTCGCTGCTCTTTGTGCTCTCCAGCTCAGAGGGCTCGGGGTGGGCGGTGTTGGCGGGGTTACCCCCTCCCCCGTGGTGCCGATTGCGATGCCTCTTTCGGCCCCCACTCTTGATGGGTGACGCCAGGATGCCGGCGTCCCCCCCGGTGCTGTTGAGATTGAGTGGGTCAGTGATGTCGCGTGGGATGAGGATCTCGACGGGGTCGCGGCTCTTTGCCGGAAGCGGCGAAGACTTGGGCGTCTCTGCGTTGATGGCCCGGTTCACCTCCTCGTCCAGCAAGCTGTTGAGGTTAAGCGGGTCAAAAATATTCCCACCAAGCAGGAAGTTGGTAGGTAGGACTGGGTCACTCTCAGAATTGGCCCGTCGGCGTCTCTTGCCAACACCGGGATGCTTAAATCCCACGTTCATGGTGTTGCGCCGTTTGTTCAGCTTCGGCGGCTGAGGCTGCCGTTGCGGTACCGCCGGCTGCAGGCCGTTTCTAGGCTTAAACGGGGAGCCGGCCATCTTGGCCCCAAGCTCCACCCTTTCCGCCCGACCGCAACTGTTGGTCGAGTCGCTCTCCATCAGGATGCCGCTCCCAGCGAGCGCCACCACGGCACACGTGGACGCCGAATCTGAATTTCCGGAAGTCGCCATATCAGCCTCTGCCACTGTGGGCCCCTGGTCGCAGCACTCATCTCTTTCTGTTCCTTGCTGTGGCTGCAGGTGAGCTGCAGGATCCACTCTTACATCACCTGGCAAAACAGTCTCTTTGTCCACTGACATTTCTATCATCTTCTGCTGGACAGTACGTAGACACGTGAAGGAGCTGGCATTTATCTTAAAAATACAAATCAAACAAAAAAAAATAAATGTTGTGATCAGACTCAACATTAATATCTCGTTTTCCCCATTTTACACATACACATGATAGACAAACAATAGGTGCAGGCATACTCACTGTTCACTACCTGGAACTTTCACGTTTCACACCGCTTTTCTAAACAGTTGCAAGTTCGTATATTGTATATATCATTAATTATGGATCAGTAAACACCCATATATCGGTCTATAAAACACACTAGCGACCAAGGAAACTGATAGTTCTTCAGTGTCCAACTGTAGTCCTGACACCCGATTGCTATGCACCAAGACATACACATGAGCTTTGGCCAGAAAGCAAAGCAAGTTGACGAAGAAAAAACGTTCGTGCGTCGTGCGTCGTAAAAACCCACCTCTTCCCTGCGTACCGTACGTGAACGTGCCTCCTGTATTATGCAAGTATCTCTGTGATTATTTGCATAACCCCGCCCCCTGTCGGGACACTCTTCTTGAAATCATGAATAATTCATAAGCAACACAAGCTCGACGGAGGAAAAAAGGCACTCACTCACGAACGTAGCGGTAGGCTCACAGATAAACACACAACTGCCTGGTCGCCGCCTCCTCTTTTGGTGAGCAGCCCCAACCTCCCTCCCACCTCAGCTATTTTCCACGACAAGAGAAGAAAAAAAAAACAAATATAGCGTACAGCTGAGCTGTCGACAAATTCACATCGTGCCCCTAAGTTTACTGGTTAGCAAGCTAATTTAATAGCTATCAACCAAACGTTATGACACGAATAAAAATTATGAAAAAAGGGAAGACACACCCCTAAGAAAAAAAACGATATCATTTAATTAAAAAAGACTGATTGAATCGCGCCAGTCTGTGTGTAAGTGTGTATGTCTGTGAGCGGGTTCGCTCTGAACTCCTAGCTATTTAAGTGGATGAACAAGTTTGTCACCATCCGCTCGCTCTCGCGCACCGTTCTGGCGTTTCGGTGCTCTTTATATGTTCTTTCTGGACCGCCGCACACACTGATTGACATTCCCAAACACCAATCACGTGGCGTTTTCAAAGCGTCGAGTCCTAAAACTAACCAATGGCATACACGTATTGGTGTTCAAGAAAGCCCCCGGTTTTTATTCATTAGGCATCCGAAACTCTGCCCGTACAGATATCGCAATTTTTGGTAAATACCACCAAAACATTAAAAACGACTGAATTTATTTCTTGAAGAATTATTCATACCGCTAGAAAATGTTTTAGTGTCAAAATGCTTGAAGTTAAGAATTAGGAGGCCGTGATCTAACGCGGGCAAACAGGAACCGGGCAAGACTACCTCTTGACTCGTGTAAACAACCTTCACGGTTTTGGGACATTTTCTGCTGACACATTAGACTCAATACTGTATTTATAGAAACATTTTTCGCAGATTGATAAAATAGTAACTAAGCTGCATATCTGGACATTTAGGAGAAAGCTTAAGGAATTATATAAAGTAACTTTCGCCCCTCCCCCACCGTCAAGCGCCTTCAACACGTGGTAGCAAAGGGGCCTGACGAAGATCTTTGCTAATGGGATATGCAGTTTTCAAGTTAACAATAGTTTTTAAAAAATCTTTTCCATTCTTTATACCGATTCCTCTTGATACTCCCAGTTGTAGTTTAAATCGTTATGCATTTCAACTATATATTGTTTAAAGCGGGTAGAAAAAAATGGATGTATAGCTAGATAAGATTTTATGTTTGTGTGTCTAGATTTGGCAATATGCAGTATGCTATCTGGTGATAGATGGCAAAGGGATATCACTTGCATGCATTCTCGTATATATGTAAATATATCAGGAACACGAGAGCTGCTTCCCAGAGACTAAGACTAGATTATAATAATAGAAATTCATAAAAGGTTGCTCTTATGTTATTTGAAATATATTTATTGTTGGCAGTTTTTCTTGAGCTACCTGCATCTTTTGATGTTTATATCATTATGCTTTCGTCCTGCAGTCTAAAAATTCAGAATTCTACTTTAGATTCGAAAGTCTGTAATCCAACTATCAAACGGCTCTGATGGCGCCCTCTAGAGGTCATATGACCTTAACAAAGCTCGGGTGCCTATTATACGTTTACTCGGTAGAAGGTAGTGTATTCGCAAATAATAATGGCAATACGAATAATAAAAAACGCCACAACCATGACTGGGATAGGCAGACAAAAGATAAATTAAAGATTGATAGACAGACTACACTTAGACTGGGAGGTAGTTCAAAGGCTGTGGATTGACATCTTCTCAGTCATAGGGTGCATCTGTAGTGAAATCCCTTTACTGTTCAGTTCCACACTATCTCTGATTTCAGATTTTAACATACAACAAGCCAGTTGTGATTATCTCTTTCAAAGAATCCTTCTGAGAGTCTGATTGGTTTGTCCTTGGTTGTGAAAGCCGGCATTCTGTGCATCTGCATTGAAATCACTTTACTAGGTTAATGCTCTGAATTCCAGTGTTGTTTAATTTGAGTCCGTCCATTTATGTACGCTCTGTGGCGCAGTACATTGCACTCACATTGGCCTTCTAAAGTTTTGTTGGATGTTGTTCAAAAGTAGTTGGTTTACACCCTGCTGGTTTCGTGGACTTTTTGTGGCTAACACTTTACAGGTCCACTCTGCCTCAAGGATCAGGGACCTATATCTTGATGCGGGATTTGTTAGTTAGCTAGATAACTTGTCAGATTTAAGGTAGTCTGAGCTAAATGTAAGTGAACGAACATAAAGTCCATTTAATTTGGTTTATCTTAAATCCGTTATCTAGCTAGCCGACAAATTGCGCTTCATGATACTGGACTTGTATGCAGAAATAAGCCAACCCAAGTGTGCAATATCAACCAAAGAATCCATCTGACAGACAGATTGGTTGGCCCTTGGTTGTGAAAACTGGTATTCTGTTGTGTAACGTAACTGATACTGCAGTGGAATCACATTTCTGGGTTAATATTATAAATCACGTGCTTGTTTTTGTCTGGCTCTGTGGCGCAATGGATAGCGCATTGGACTTCTAGATGTTGAATGGTTGTAGTTATTCAAAGGTTGTGGGTTCGAGTCCCACCGGAGTCGTGGGAGTTTGTCATTACCGTCGATTGGTTTCATTTTGCCTCAGATATCAGATCCAGAAAAAACTAACCCACGGATGACATATCTGTCAAGGAATCCTACTGAAAGGCAGATTGATTGTGAAAGCTGGCTTTCTGTTATATCAAAGTAAATGTATCTGCAGTGAAATCTTTCTAGGTCAATGGCATAAGTCTCAGCCATGTCTTATTTGATCTGGCACAATGGGTAGTGTGTTGGACTTCTAAAGATCATCCAGAAGGTTGTGGGTTTGAATCCTGTCCCAGCTGTTGGCCTTTGTTAGTGTCATTTAGTTCTACTCTGCCTCAGATATATGATTCAGAAGAAAAGCAACACTGGTCTGATGTTTCTAGCAAAGTTAATGCCATAAATCGCAGGAATCGTGCCGGTTTCACATGCTCTGTAGTGCAGTGTATAGCGTGTTGGACTGCTAGCCTTAGAATAGGTGAAGGTTCTAGGTTTGAATCCCACCAGAGTCATAGCCTTTCGTCATTAGCATTGTTCAGTTCTGCGCTGCCTCAGATACCAGATGCAGAAGTAAGCTGACCCAGGCATGCCGTCTCTCTCAAATCTTGAGAGGCAGGTTGGTTTTGGAACCTGGCTTTCTGTTAACTCAAAGCAACCGCATCAACAGTAAAATCACCTTTCTAGGTTAATGCCATAAATCACGGGCATGTTAGATTTGAATCAAGAGGTTGCTGTTGGTTCTGTGGTGTAATGGGTGGGCTGTTGGATCTTTAGACTTCAGCTAGGTGAGGCCATGCAAAGGATGTGGGGTTGAGTCCCACCAAAGTCACGGGGTCTAGTTGTTAGTGTCATTTGATTGTGTGCTGCCTCTGATACAGAAGTAAATTGATGCTGGTCTGACATCTCTGTTAAAGAATCCTCGTGAGAGGCAGATTGGTTAGTTGTGAAAGGTGGCCTTCTGTTCTACTGAGTAGTGCATCTGCAGTCAACTCTAAGTTAATACTATGAATCATGGGCAAGTGTAGTTTAAATCAGGTTGCTTCTGTAGGCTCTGTGGCACAATGGAGAGTGTGTTGGACTTCTAGACTACGATTGGGTCAAAACTTTTAAAAGTTCTGGTTTTGCCGCCCACTCGAGTCATGTGGTTTTGTCATTAGCTGGCTTTCTGTTATAGCAAAGTATCTGCGCCTGCAGTGAAATCACCTTTGTAGGGTAATGCTATGAACCACAGGCATGTTTGATTTGGATCAAGCAATTTTTGTAGGTTGTGTGGTGTAATGGATAGTGTGTTGGGTTTCTGGGGATCATTCAACAGTTGTGGGTTTGAGTCCCATCCAAGCTCTGGGCCTTTCTTGTTACCATCATTTAGTTCTACTCTGCTTCAGGTATGTGATTCAGAAATAAACTGACACAGGTGTGATGTCTCTGTCAAAGAAGAATCCATCAGTGAAGCAAATCGCTTGGCTGTCGGTTCTAAATGCTGGATTTCTTTCTATGAGTCACAGGCTTGGTAAATCTCACTCATTGGTTTTCCTGTTGACTTGCACCTTTAGGGTTGATGTTTTCGATTCTGCTCCATTAGCAGAGACAGTTCAGGTCCAGAAAGTAAAACTCCAGACCCTGATTTTATTTCAAACCAATCATTTCAGTTTAACGAGTCACAGTCACAAAGTACTCAAGTGGCTGGTCGAAACAAAATCTTGGTCTGGATTTATATTTTCTGGACCTGGATTATCCACCTCTGCCCATTTGTGTGGAGTTTGCTTGTTTTCCCATTTCCATTCAGCTTCCACATGCAGACTGAAGGTCTGTAGTAATGCTAATTTGGTGCTGCCAGGAATAGGCTCCAGTCCCCCCCCCTCCAACCCTGACCAGAATAAGCAGTCAGAGTTTGATGTAATTGGAGTCAGAGCGCAAACTAATGAGCTTGTATTTATAATGTTTTTGATTGCTATAAACTGTCTTTGTTATGCAGATGTCTACAAAACCCAATTATGCCTGGTGCATAAATCACACTAAAAGGAGAGAAAAGGCAATCTTAAAATATAGACCTTTACTTAATTAAAATATTGCAATATATTTACAAGTTACTTTGAGAAAAAAATAAATAGCTATATTTATATAAACACAGTAACATATTTACATGGCATGAGCAGTAGCAAAAAAGATGCAGATGTGAAGTGAAATGACTGATGACACAATACATTAAAAATCTTGTACGACAGACACTTTGACTACATATTTTTAAAAATGCTGGTCTGATTGCACATTCACTCTATTAGCTTGGCTTCCTTTGTTGGCTAAATATTGAGGCCTGGTTTTCCTTTTTTATGCCTTCTTCTCATGAATGTTCCAGTTTTGTAGAGTCCACTTGGTGGTCATGAATATTATTCTGTTTCAAGACCAAGGTCTCCAAATTGTTTGCATTGGACTGGGGAACAACTGTCGTCTCTGAGCACTCCTATGCCCCCTCCTGGTCGGAGAGGGAATTGCAGGAAGAGGGCGGCTGATAGGGGTATGATGGGCTGTTATAGGGGGAGGGCAAACTGTCTCCACAGGAACCAGAGGGTACAAGCTGGGGGGGAGAGGAATGGGGGGAGGTGACGTAGAGAGAGATGTCGGGGAGCAATCAGAGGAAGGAGGAGAGAGGGAGGAAGGAAAGGTGAAGTAACTGGGAAGGGAGTGATATGGAGGAGGGGTGGTGAGAGAAGGGGAGGAGCTGGAGTAACAGGGTGAGGGAGGAGGAGAGAGGGAATAGGGAGGTGATGGAAATGGAAGAATAGAGGCTAGACTCTGAGGCTGCTGGAGCCTGGGGAATTTGGGGTACATCGGTAAGGCGGGTAAAGAGGCGGGGAACAATTCCGATTGGCCACAGCTGAGGCAGAGCATTGCTGGCGTTAAGCCCTGTGTAGGGCACAGAGCGTCTGTGGCGCTGAACCACAACGGAGGGTCATTTGGCAGGCTCTGGCCTCCCCAGAAGTGTGAGGGGCTCCGGGGCTCGGGGCATTGTCTCAGACCTGAGGAACGGCTCTCCTGCTTGGGGGCTTGCACAGAGTCAACAATGGCGGGGAGGCGGGATTCAAACTGCCTGTACCCGCCTGAGCAAGGGCATGCAGGGCCCGTCTGGAGTGTGGCACGCTCCCCTCCCCCTGAGGTATCAGCCACAGTGCCTGTCAGCCCATCCAGGGCTTTACCTGCTGGATCTGTGATATAGGGAAGCGGTAGGAAGCGGGAGAGAGAGAGAGTATGAGAGGAAGCATCAATTAATTAAGATGTAGAAAACCGAAAAATTAGGGACAGTAAGACGGTGAAATACACGGTATATTAAGTGCGGAGTGTGTAGAGGAAGATGTGTGATGATCCAATTAATGGCAAGAAAATGGTTTCAAAGTGGAAATGTAAGAAGAAACGATAGATTAAGAAGCCAGTCAGTTTGATTTGGGACAGGAAGATGAAAGTGAGGGAAGGAGAAAAGCAGACATCGTTAATTAACAACAGAAATTATTAATTCATTTACTTGCATAGTTATTCCGGTAAATTTAAAGAACGCTGCTTTTATTAGATAAACATATTATCTTTAGGTGAATCGAACTGTACACGGTTGAGAAGGCGCACTCTGTAAACATTACCTGTACTTCTATCCCCGTGGCTCGTCCTCTTCCTTAAGTACTCAACTGCTAGTTCCAAAATCTCTGCTTTCTCAAGCTTGGGGTTCCGCAAACGCTGGAATTAAAGCGGATTGGACGTCTCGTTACGAAGCGTTGCGGTTACGCCGTGTAGAAGCGCATTCTGGTACATAAAATGCGCACAGGTTTTGCATTTCTATACAAATTGCTTATCTACAATCTATAAATCCTTTTATGTAGTCCTATGGAAGATAACATATGCATGTTTGCATGTGAATGAATATGTTTGTTTGTTGTAATAATCTCTACACAACACTTATATAAAAATAACGGCAAACGTGGAGCAGCGCGAACGGGCGCCCCCTGCCGTGGAGAAAGTTATGGCAGATGTACCGTATCCAGCGTGTTGCTCAATAGGAGCGTCCGGAGCTCATCCAGGCTGTGGTTCATTCGGTCTCTCCTCTTCTTTTCTATCAGAGGTTTCATCACCTGGAGATGGGGACACAATAACTTAGGCAGGCATTCTGTTTTGTAGCTGTTGGGTGTAATAGGCCAAAAATGGTTTGACAGAATTGACAGATATTTAGAAAGGAGTTTTTCGTTTAAAATGCATAGTTTTTGTAGTTAATATTTTAGGTTGTAGCCTAATTTTACACGTAGTACAATGCACTTTATATGTATTAAACGTGTTTTGGGGGGATTAAAATGACTAGACGTAATGAATACGCTAGTAAGGTTTTGATAAATTATTCGATTTGACGCGGCATATATTCCCCAAATTTATTCTAAATTTCACACTTTTTTACAAAAAATATATTGTTATATTATAAACGTATAGAACAACAACAGTACATTTAATAGAAAAATAATCGTTTTGTAATACAAGTTGAATATTTATTATTGTTATTTTGTTGAGGAAAACACTGGGAAGATATCTTATTGTCAAGAACTCACCCTTTTAACTGTCTTGAATGTACTCCTACTAGAATTCCTCATTTTGTCTTCGGGAAGACAGTTCGGGAAAACGTCGAAGTAAATCGTCGGTGAGTGTGTTAGACCCTCGAGTTCGCAATCACCAACCAAGCAAACGCACTTCAGAAAACTCTTACAGTCGAGACCTTGGTCCCATATATATACGCGGTGACATGTGGTCTGAAAGGTGACAGTGACGTCGCCAGCAACACCTTCTTTTCAGTGAGCAAAGTGACACCCCTGAGCGGAGTCTGCGTAGTTTAAAGACTCAATTATAATGTTTTGAAAGTTAGCATGGGGCTGAACTGAATAATCTCCCCAATTTGAAGACCAACCAAATAACTGAGCGTTGCTTATCGTGAAGTAATGAGGCTTCATCAAAACTTCTTCAAAAGAAAATCCAAGTATCGAAAACTATTTTAGAAATTCTTTTTGACGTTAATCCTGATAAAAAAAAAAAAAAAAAAAGCACTACATTGTATTTGGGGATTTGATATTAATGTGAAATTTGAATCAAAATGAACTATTAGTGACTGTGTTATTAGATCGCTACACTCATATAAAAAAGGCTAAACATTTGTACCTTTGCTTTTCACTTGGGCTTTGCCCTTGTAATTGTACCTTTTAAGGTACAGAAATGGACTCTGAGGAACATCCAGAAGGTACAATCAGCATTAATGTGCCATCAATGGTACAGAAATGTTCATCAGATTCAATTTCTGTACCTTAAAAGGTACAATTCCCTACAGCTAAGAGTACAATTGGCAGGCCCTTGAAGGTACAGCCCCACTGACAAGCAAAAGTACAAATTTTACCTTTTATTCTGAGAGGGATATGCTAGGAATGACTGATTTTGAAGGTTTTGCTTCAAGGTCATTTTAACCCTAAATCCCCCATAAGAAAGAACTTTTATTGAGAGGCAGCAGCGACTAACACAATCATGTCCCTTATCTAACTTTAGGGTCCTGTTTACTACTGAGTGGGTGAATGACGTAACACCTCGCAGCCACGAGCTCAATCTGACACTTAAAGGTGTTTTCAGTTTGGCTACACGCATTTGGCGTTCTCTTGTGAGAATCAGTCAACATCAACATCAATAAAACTCCCGTATGACTATAGTTTGTTGTTTATTTATTTTTTGGTTTGTTTGCTAGAGGCATTTGGATATTCTGCATTCAAATTTATTTTTTACAATTCCGTTTTAGCCGGTTCAGTGTTAGGTGCATGTTGTGTGCAAACCAGACGGTTTATGTCCAATTCATCAGCAAAACAACCAGCAAAAAACCAAAATGCATGGTAATGTGTACTGGTTCTACAGTTTGGTCTTAAGTTATTTAAATGCTATTTTGTGCCCGACTGTGTCACCCCTTCTTGTGATTTTAAAAAGATGAGTTCAATCAGGCGATTAATTCAGTTGTATAATTTGACTCGACAAGTATGTGGGAAAAATCGCAAAGGTGCGTTATTTTCCTTTAAAATCGTCTGAAAGTGAAGCGCTGGGAACAGCGAAGTTTCCCGTGGGAACAGCAACGCGGTGTTGCAAAGAAGTGACAGAAAACACACGATCGCAGCTTCAGCCGCTCAAAGTCAGGCCACATGCTTTTATGACGTGTTTGGACCATAATTTCTGCAGGCAGGACGGTCGAATACAGGCTAGTTGACTTTTCCAACTACCAAGCCTGCTTAGAGACGGGCATTTCAAGTAAAGTCAAGTTAAGTGGGGTTTATCTTCATACCACCCGTATAAAGGTATGGAGGAGCACGAAACAACGTTCTACCAGAACAATGGTCCCACATACAGAAAGCAAATGAATACAGACATAAAGTGAAAAATCAAAGCACACGCGAAACAGAAGGGCTAGACCCAAGGGTTAGATGATGGATGGATGGATGGATACTTATTTATCCACGGAGGGAAATTCGGGGTTGATGTACATTTCAAATACGTTTTTATTCTGAAGCCTTGCCAAATGTATACAATAATTTAGACATAAGATCATATCTCCAAAAATCCTATTCCCTGCAAAATATAAATACTAAAAAAAAAATCAGGTATAAAACTGCAGCTGTAGCTGAACGTTTGTGCCCGCAAGGGAAACAGTGGGGGGGCGAGTGTGCCGCTAAAGGCAGGAAAACATTGCGTGTCACCGTTAAGCGTGCCGCGGCTGTGTATTTGGTCCCTGGGTATAGAGTTCGGGAAGTGCTTTTACACACAGGTGTCAAGTCTAGAGCAATTACGCGTGGGAAGCAAATTGTGGTCCGTGCAACAGGAATGCAACTGGATAAATGCACTGGATCATATAAAACGCTGAAGCATAAAGAATACAACTTAGGCAGGGCAAACATTGTTTTACCGACAGACGAAACAATATTCCTACCTGAAAGAATATTAGACATTATAGACTATTTGTCGGCCATTCCAATTACCTGATTCGTTTATTTAAATGACCTGTCCGTTTTTAAAATTAATTAATTGACTTTAGTTTGACGATTATTTGTTTAAAAGTACTCTGGATACAGATACAAGCGTAGCAATAATACATTTACATAATACATTGGTAATCGGGAAAAAGTGATTTAGAGCCACAATGCAGATTGTTTACTGCTGAAAACCATAATGCACAACAACCCCAGTGGCTATTACCTTAGCTATTCACATTCTCCTTAATATATGTATCAGGCATTTTCTTCCCTTTAAAATAGTGCAAATCGGATTTTTTTAAGAGGGGACGATCCATGTTGCGTAGTAAGTAGCGCGCCGTGCTGGCGACGCAAAAATCACGCAATCGAATCCGCGTGCGCGCACACAAAGATTCTCATTCTCCGCTCCCTTCGAATAAAGCGAATTAACGTAAATGCAACGCTGCGCGGAAGGTAGCATCGTGTTTCAGAACTGCCTTCTTAGTTACTAAGAACCGACCCATATCCTGACTTTTCCTGACAGAAAATTTAAACATTCAGCTGGAGTAGGCCTATCGAATAACAAACAACAAAAATACATTTTACCCAAGGCAAGAGATCTGCTGCTTAACACATTCTAAGCTTAACCAGATTAGCTTTTCAAAAAAAGAAGAAACGAATAATTTCTGAATTTTCTGAAGAGACATATTATACATATTTGCTTGGTCTGATAAGAAATGGTTCACAAAAGTGTTGAGAAAAAGGAATTTCACAGCTAAGCCAGGGGAGCCGTGGGAAGCTACATTTAGAGGGTCGATAGTGTTCGCATACACACATCGGGCCATATTCCTGTTATCATTACTATTTCTTTGACACGTGGGATGTTTATTGTCACGTGCTGCCACTTGGTCGAATCCATTCCTAGCCCAGCTTCTGCTGTTATTGTTGTCAGACGAATTACCGTTTTTTTTCTCTCAGTGAACCTGGAAGAGCATATTACTGGAGAATTGCTCTCGTCTCCCCAAGCACCCTGGGTTAACACCAACACGAGAAATCTGGAGGTGGCAAAAAGCGTGTCTGTGGTTAGATGGGAGAAGGGGGCGGGAAGTTTGGCGTAGTTTATTTAGGATGACCAAATCGAAAAGGTCAATGAGGGGTTGTCCCCAGATGTGTTTTCTCGTTACTATAAAACGATAAATCTATAATTACAATTACGGAACGTAGCTGGTAGGAAATTAGCGACATATTTTAAACGCACGGTGCTTGCGCAGAACGAAGCCTTTCAGTAGATCATTCTACTCACCTACATTCAGAGTTGTGCCTTAACTCAGCAGCTCAGTCATGGTGTTAAGACCATTTTGTCCTAAATGCTCACCCTTTGATAAACCCAAGTGCCCTTTTCCTCATATTTTTCTTGATGGCTGGGCTGTTGTGCTGCTTTATCGTGCGTAATAAGGAGAGATGAGAGGACGATTACTTAGCCTACTGCGGGGATGGGGGAATAGGCCTACGTATATTCCTCAGGCGTATCTTTATATCTTTAAATCATTATTGATTTAGTTGTCGTTATTCTACGTATAATACGCATAATTTGTGCTGTTACCGGTTGTGAATCTTGGTCGAAGTTTTAGCGATTATACTTGAAATCTTTTTAAGATTTTCTTGAATGGGATTTCCTAATGTCCATTCAGCCTTTAAATTTCAGTGGCTCTATTGCTTACATTGGAATCAATATTTTATTTCACTGTAAGGTCATCAAAATACCATGCCCTGGTTATTAAAAGTGAACTCAGTCGCATTGCCTTACGTTCAAGGCCGTGGCCAATCAGAGTCGACACCTATCCGTACCTGTGGCTAACAGGAAGGGGCGCGACCGTCATCGACAAGCGAAGGATTAGGCGTGGTCTGCGAGACGTACAAGAGAGCTCACTGTACCGCCGCGATCTCACTAAGAGGTCGTCGACGCTTTCGGATATCAATTATAGGACATTGTCTGATACCGCCATGAAAACAATGGCCAAGGAAAACGCAGACCCCAAAGATCTGAAAAGAGTAAGAATATGCTATACCCTTTCCAGTTCTTACTTGTTAAACTTGAAATACACTATAGCAACTGTTTAATATATGGTTTTTTTTTCTGCTTTCAAAATAACCTTAAATATTTAAAATTTTTGGCGCTGTGGCGTGTCGTTTAAAATAATTTGGTGAACCATTGTGCGCCGACCCAATCGTTTAAAATTTGTTGTCATTGTTATTATCATTGCAAATAATAATTAGTTATATTTTTTTTCTTGTTACACTTGGGTAGGTACCAAAACCGCAAATGGAAAAACGAAGACGAGACCGCATCAATCAAAGTCTGGAAACATTAAGGCTGTTGTTACTAGAAAATACGAAAAATGAGGTCAGTAAAAGCTAATACTAATTTCTCTCAGTGCTGTTCTGTTCAGATGTTCCGTTACTTTACAGCCTTCATATACATTGTCAGTTTCTTTTCCCTGGAGCTGTACCCTCAAGGGTCTGCCAATTGTACCCTAGCCGTAGGTACATGTGACTTTTAGTCTAACGTAAGGTACAGAAAAGGACTCTGAGGAGCATTTTTGTACATTTGGAGGTAAATTAATTTTGTTTGTACCTTGGGGAGCAAAACTGTAGCAGAGTTTTATCCTTTTTTCTAACAGTGTAATGAGAAAAGAGTTATGATGTCGTACCATGTTCACAACAGCATACTTAATGAATGGTTTATTGTAACACATATTGGCACTGGATTAATGTCTTAATTTGACTTCGGCCCCTACAGAAGTTAAGAAATCCCAAGGTGGAAAAGGCGGCCATCCTGGAGAGTGTGGTGCAGTTCCTGAAAGCGGAGCAAGGCGCGGGCGAGACGGTGTCCGGGCCGCAGCCGACAGGAAGTGGGGCCCATAATTCCTTGAGGGAGGAGGGGGCAACGCCGCTGCCCGCCGAGTGCAACCTGAACTACCGCGAGGGGATGAGGATGTGCCTGCGGAGAGTGGGCCACTTCATCGCGGCCAAGAGCCGGGAGCTGGAGGGGAGCATGGATGGCGCTGGGGGCCATCAGAACCCCCTCGAGCATGCGGGCCCCCTCCCCCAGTCTGTGATTCCCCTTCCATTGTCGAAGCCCCCCAGCAAAACCCGGATTCTGGCCGCACATAGCCACCTGCCCTGGTGCGGACCGCAGCCAGCCCCGGAGCAGGTCCTGGACCCGTCTGCCCACGTCCCCCCACAGAGGCTGAGTCCCTGTCCACTCCCCTCTTACCCACTAGAGGTCCTCCCAAAGCCAGGGGGCGTCACAGGAGACGCAGTATGGAGACCATGGCCGCAGTAGAGACGTGCGTCTGCCACCAAGATAGAGGAGATCAGTGACCTGAATGACAGGACAATGGCCCGAACGTTGTCATTGAGATCCAGTGTATTGGCTGCTAATTGCTGTGTCTGGAAGATCGTGATGAACGGAATGACATCAACTGATGACTCAAGGAGCAGCTGAACACTTTCAGGGACACTGTAAAGCTGTAATATGTGTAAATATCTGTAGATATCTATATATCTATTTGTATATATGGACTATCTTGGGATGGACGATGAACTGATTTTTTTTTCAAAATCGTTGCACATAATCTACCTACATGTCATGTTCAATGCACACGTGCTCATGTGACATGCGTATATTTTACATGTATATCCTCTACGTATCCTCTGTACCTGTTTTATATGCTCCTGCTATGAAGGTCGTAAGTTATGTTGAACCACAACGCAGCAATAAAAAGCGGTGGTAAGATGTACTGGGTATCAGCAAAGGAATCCAAGGTTACAATGGAAGTTCATAAATTCAGCCGCATAAAACAACTGAAATAAGAAAAAAACACGACAATGCATTTAATTCGTTTTTATTTTGCTATCATATGATCATATATATGAGCCCATCAGGATTTTAGCTTTTCGATAGCTAACGACATTCCAAGTCTCCGGATACCGCGTTTCATGAGTAATTAAGGTGCTGTCAGTTCGTAATAGCAACAACTCTTACATTTTGTTATCTGTAGGGGTGCTGCTGATGTAGGCCTCAGCTGTTTGCTGTGCATAGTCTTTTATGTTACGACGGGAAATAACAGAAAAGTAGGATCAGTATAAAGGGATATATTATTTCCGGAAAAAATGCCCCCAACACTACCGTTAAATAAATAAATAAATAAATAAATATTGCAAACTTTCTGCAACAAACAGGAAATAATGCGAAAGGCTTTGTTTAGCGCCAGTCGAGGACGATGACTGCTACCGCTATACTTCTACTAATGAATAATAATAATAATAATAAAGATGCACAATTCAGTAACACGGACTCGTCCGACGCCAATCAACAGGCATATGAGATAATGAAAATATTTGAGGGGAAAAAAATATATAAAAGATCTGCGCTATGAGCAATTTAAAAATATAGTTTTTTCATTCTCTAACCGGCTTACAGGGTTTTAACGGATCTCATATTATCTTCTCGTCATCCCATCTAGATTATTAACTAATGACGAGGGCTGGACTGGCCGTCTGGCATACAGGGCAAATGTCGCGAGGGACGCCCCCGGTTCGGAAAACGCGTCGCTTGGCAAAAGTTTTCATAATGGGATCTCCTCATCCCCGCCGCTTGGCGAATTCATTGCGGGGGACCCCAAAGCCCGGAGACGATGTTTATTCCTAGTGCAGTCTGCAAATGACACTTCACAAAAACACCAACAGTAATATAGTTTGTAGTTGGGTTAAAAAGCTTCGGGGTGGTTTTTAACTTGCAGGAGCTTCAAAGAAGTAGGCTATTCTCAGCGCTGGATTTCTTGGAAAGTGTTAGGAACAAGAAGTCCGAGGAGAGCTCGCGACACCTTCTGGCGAGCGTTTGTTATAGGAACTGGCCATTTCAGTCAGGGGGTGTAATTTCATTGTTAGTTAATCAACTTGCATTTAAGACAATGCCAAATGCATTTAAGTGCAAGGTGCCGTAGCCTAAACAGTGAAAACGTATAGAGATCATATATTAAGAGAGTTTTGAAAGATTTTAGTGTTACTTGTGTTATTTACCAGATCAACTGGTTTGAATTATTAAAACGGTATTTGTACTGTTTGAGAAAAATCTATTTATATCAGTCGATAAGGTTTTGAGGATAAAATTATGTTTTTCCCGGGTATTTAAAAATACAGACCTAGGCTATTGTTTAATTAAATATTAGTTATGTGAGGGTAGTGGAACACGAACAAGTTAAACTCTACGTTGGACCTCGTGGAGCCAAATGGCAAGTGGAAACAAGCAACACCCACGCGTGTGTTGCTCGAGGCGTGAACTCGGCACACGCCAGATTTTCTGACCCCCTACACGTGTCCCCTCACACCTCACCAAGCAAATGGCTAGGCATTCAAAATCAACTTACCTATTTTTATTGCGTTTCTAAACTAGAACCACAGCCTCTGTATATTATATGCGTCACTATCCATGAGTTTCGCTCAGCAATGTTATGATTGCATTTTCTTACTCACAATCACGTCATAATTCATGCTATTCGCTATAGGCCGATATATTATGAGGCAAATGTGATGCAATATATAATTATTATATGAGTTTAAACACAAACACACATTTCTAAGCAATGAACGTATGCATTTCAAAAAAGGGTTAGCGCGCGCAGGGGAAAGTGTCACTGTGGGAGCCGCTTCAAGATTTCCTCCCAGAGCCGAGGCGAATACGCACCTCGTCCTTATTGCCTGCTAGCGTTTGTATCTCATTTAATATCAAACGATTAAGACAAAAATCCTCCCTTGTCACTGTTTACATTATAACACCGGTGTGGTTTGTTCTTAGCTGCTCATGTTGACTTCTCGACCTTGTGACATGGGACTAACCAAATCAAAAGCTTGGGAAAATATTCATTTCATTTTACGCAAAGTATTTCGAGCGGTCTAGTGGATACACACGACTACAGGAAATGTTTTAATTTCCAGATATTTTTTCCTATTTCTCTATACACGGGGATCCACATAGCTGGTACGCAAGTTGCGTACTGTACTCATTTTTACGTATGAAGGAATACTGAGCTGAAACCTGGAGTGAGACAAAAAAAAAAATGCGTATCTATAGGGATGCACGTTACTGCTTCGCTAGTAGGCATTTGTATACTTGGAAATCAGTGACATGCATCTCTGCGGATACGATATTTTTTACCTAGCTGTGTCACTCCAGGGTTCAGTTCTGTGAGTGCGTAAATAAGAAATTCGTAAATAAATGCGTAAATAAGAAATTCATGTTCATAATTGAAAGGTTCAGTTCAGCACGGTCTACACATAACATGGAGAAAAAAATCCTACACAATGCAATGAGTGACCATTTGTCCGCAGCGTTTCCCACAGCCGTGTAACACTGAGGTGTGATTCGCAGATCTGAGGACACTTAGGCGACAAGTCGATTTTATGATGGTAGAAGCCACAGGTGAATTGATCCATGGCAACAAGAGATTAGGAGACAAAGCAATCAAAGTAATTGTAATTCAGAGCGGAGACTGAAAGGGAACTAAAATGGGACTATTGGTGACCATTCTCTCGTAACAATAACGTGGCTTTTTATACATATATTTGGACTTCTTCGGCCTATTTACAAGCACGCAAGCTATACGTTCTCATTTAAATCAGGCACCTGGTGAGTTCTTTAAGGAGAGCAGTCTGGCGTACATTGGAGGTGAGAGCCATTCTCACGCTGTGGGGTTCTGGGAACGAGGTAGTTTTGTCTGTGAGAACCGAAGACACTTTACATTCCCACACTAACAAGTCATTTCTCACTGTTAGGTATGTCCGAAAACGCACGAGATTACATTACATAGAACAGTTTAGACGCATCAAAGCTGATTTCAGATTAAGGACAAATTAACCACAAATAGTCAAGTAATTCTAAAGTACTTTTCATCCACATTCAAAAAAAGTATTACTTTGAAACATTTGTGGATACATTTACGATCTTATCCAGAGAATTCATGGTACAAATGTTCAAGCACGCTGACATTTAGGTGGCAAACATGTAGCCTAACTGAAATTCAGGTAAATGTGAATAATAAGGAGGGCCTTCATACTTCAAATCTCAGTGCAGAGACACGCGTGTGTGACGTCACTCGGAGTGATGCTCGACTTTTCACAAGTCAGCCCAAAGGCACGAGTGGCCTCACACCTCAAGGTGCGCGTGCCCCCAGCTTGTGTCATGTTAATCGCTTCAAGATGGACATTACACTCTCCAAGAACACGGAAAATGTTTTTTAAAAGAGTATAAATAAATGAAATATCGTTAATGGCTTAAATTAATACATGTTCAGTTACAATTTTCGGTAGTTTTGTCCAGTGTTGGGTTTTTTGGTTTCGGTGTTTTTTTCCCACAAACTGGCTTTCGCTTTTAACTGCTATACAGTGTGAAGAAATCTTATTTTTACTACAGACGCTACCTACTATGTAATGTGTTTACTTACGTAATTCCAACGAATGTGAAATAAAGTTGTTTTTAGGTCTTCCAAGAAATTTAAATGTTACATTAACTTTTCACATCTATTCTTGTCAAATTTTCCCTCGTCTTGCCCCGTGCTGCATAATTTGTAGATGCGCACGAGGCACGCGCTATCACCTGTTTTGTCACTTATAGTGTGCGAAAAGGATCAAAGCAAGTAACTTCCGTGGGAACGGAACAGAGAGCAGTATGTGTTGCCAAATGTGATGCCCTAAAATAAGCTCCCTTTCTTTATCTTGTCCCAGTCTGAAACGGAAAGCTTAAAAATCACAAGTCTGTTTATATTACATTTATTAACAAGAAATCAATCGATAAAGAACACAAATACACTGCAAAATGCTTTGTGTATAACCGCCTGACTCTACCTAAAAGAGAACTTAAAACCGCAGAAAACAATCTTTATTATCCCGTTTGTTTGCTGGTTTTAATATACAGGTTCATAAGCTTAACTGTGTAAAGTTTTTTTTTATTTTTTTTACTTTAACTGTGTGATTTGGAAACGTTTTTGGGGAGATTAAAAAGGAGCTGGAAAAGACAATTTACTGGCACGTTAAGTGCGAAGTGTGGTAATTTGCATCGCTCCACGCGCCGACGGAAGTCGAGGTGTCGAGAAGCCGTTGGGGACGCCGTCTTTTCGCCGCGTGGCACCTGATGGAAATCCTAAATTGAGTTTTTTGACATTTTAGGATGAAAGGGTATGCTAATCCTATAATCACAGGGCGAGTTCCAAGTACGTTAGAAAGGAACATAATATATTTTATTAAAACACGCTATTTCGTTATGCAATCGGTTGTTTTCTTTCCTTACGTTATTTGACTTGTTTCAATGTAAACATACTTCCGTTTCGGAACAGCCCGTTTGCTAATTTTTTGGCAAAGTTCATGCGATTTTATTTCTATGAATATTATGGTTTTTGTTCTTTTTTGAAAACACGTATTGTTTGGGCTCAATGAAAATTAACAAAAAGCTAAGTTCCTATGAAAATTTGATAAATCTTTAAAGTGTTAAAACTGATGAATTGTTTTCATGGATAAGTTTCATATTCAGAAGTGTAAATGTCCTTTTAAGAAAGAAATAAGTTCTTGTTTAAATCTTAAAGCAGTGAAAACTTTAAAAATGTGTTTTTATTTAATTTATCTCTTTAGAAGTGTATATAGCTCTCCCTAGCATGTGTGTTGCCTCGTTATTATGATTGCAGCATTATATTCTGCAATTTTCAGTCAATACTTGATTTAAAAACCTACTTCCTTTCACCGAAATATCATTATAGACATATTTCTAGCTAATTATTAAGTTTTGACGCAGTCTTGCAAAGAACTAGTTACTGTTTTCAGCAAACAAAAAAAAAAAAGGAAAAAGGGACTGTTAACTGGTTGATATGCAAATTTAAAGGGGTTGTGCCTCTTGTGGGTGGAGCCACATTTCGACACCTGAGCTGTTTAAAAGGACGCCGGCAGGACTTTCTCTCTCATGAAGGTTCTGTATGCGTACAGCCGGCATTCGCTGTCAATATCTGCAAATACGAAGAGCCCTTTTAAGGTCACGAATTATCAACCAACACCGAAGAAACGCTGCTGAATTTCAGAATGAGACTGCCCGGAGGAATTCAGGCCGAAGACTTAAAAACCACCAGAAAGGTAACTTATATAAATATTTCCGTAACATATCAAATTAGAAAACAAAAACATGCTTGGCCCATATACTTTATCCGTGGACTACATGAAAGTTTAGCAGCCGCTATCCTTCATATGTGTAGAAGTAGGCTGGTTTTAAAAATCTTTTGTTTTGACTGACTATTAAAAATATGTCGAGTCACTGTCATCTCACCCCTGCTTTACCCACTTGCAGCTACTCAAACCTCAGGTGGAAAAACAGAGACGGGAGAGGATGAACCGCAGTCTGGAGGCTCTGAGGGTCCTGCTGATGGAGGACTCCCAACACCAGGTCTGTCCCGCTTGTATTGCCCCTCCTGTCCAGCACATGAGCTAGAGCGCACTTACCAGAGTAACTTACACCACTCCCTGACTCGTTACCTTTTGTTACAGGGCAAAACAAGCCGTAGGATCGAGAAAGCTGAGATCCTGGAGGAGACAGTTTTGTTCCTGAAGAAATCCAGTGGGAAGGGAAGCAAAGTTGGCGAACAGCAACAAGTCCAGGACGGATTCTCCGCGTGCCTGCAGCGAGCCGCCCGGTTCCTGCACGGCAGTGGGGCGGCGCTGCACGTGGATGCGACCCTGCAATCCAAGTTCTTCCACTGGCGCCTGTGCGCCGGCGCCAAAGCTCCGGTCGTCGCTCGGTGCCCCCCTGTCGACTCTACGGAACTGTCTGCGCAGACGTGGCAGCGCCGCGTCGCGTTCAGAAGCAGCGCCCCCCTCCACCACAGAGTTGCTCTGGCATATGGAGACTCCAGCGTCCCTCAGCGCCCCCAAAGAGATTCTCCTCGGTCCGCTCGTTCTCCCCCAGTCAGTCAGGTTATGTGGAGACCGTGGCCGTAAAAACTCTTTAAATTAGGACACTGATCCGTTTTTACAAATATAATATATAGAATATATATATTCTGCTTTCCTTAGCAACAAAACTCTGGTCCATAATAAAATATATGTATATATTTAGGATGTGTTTGAAACACCGATGTATTCCTAAAAATAGATTTAGTTCAAAACTGCTGTATATCTTGTAAATATCCTAAATATGTATTTTAATAGATTATTTTCACATAATGATTTCCGTTTGACTGCGCAAATGTACATCTCATCCAAGTCTTCGTTTAAATGTATTAGTTAATTGCGAAAAAATGTTAAACTTTTTATGTGTATCACCAGTGTCACATAAAAATCTGTCTACCATACATAACTAACAAATGTGTATAATGCTAGATCTGTCAGTGCATGACTGTCCGTATATATGGTACACTGCGTTTTTACTTCAGTAGTTATATACTATCTATTTTTGCACAACTATTTATTTTAATATTTTCTATTTGTCCCTCAGCTTATATTTTGTAGAATAAAATGTTAAAATTAGCAACTTGCCGGTTCTTCAGATTTGTTCCGCGTGTTCATTTAGTTTCACCTGGATAGACCTGATGAACGTGACACCACGCGCGCAGCTTAAATCGGAGGTGCGTAAAAGCCACGCGCCGCGCCAAGTCTGTGGCACCGTTTGATGTTGCAGTTCAAAGGATCAAAGGATCAGGCCGCCATGGGAACGATTTAGAAAAGTAGAATAGCAGGAGATAGACAGTAGGCTACGGGGCGCACTATGGATCGGTATGCCCAGCCAAAAAGCTCAGAACCAAAATGCTGCAATTATTTTACTTATATCGAGAGTCATAGTAAAAAGTAGTGGCTTGTGGAAAATGTTGCATAAGGCCAGACTTCGTGTTTGAGCCTCCTTGATGAGTTTGTGAAGTTCTCCTTTTTAATCTATATACACGGCTTCCTGTTTGTAACTGGAATTCAACATTAAATAGATTTATTAGGCTGCTTATGTTTTACATAGCATTCTAATGAGCAGCACTGATGAAGCCCTAAAGAATATATATATAAAAAATATGATTCATGTCGTAATGTGAAAATATATGTTCTGTCATTATACATTATATTTCTATATACCATTGCGCTTTCCCTTCACTAAACCTACCCTTTTTGAGTAAGTAATATATACATATAGTGTTTATAATAAAATAACTACTTTGCTGTACTTTGCCCAATCCGATCAGACTCGTGGAAACACAATGGGAGGATGCTTTGAGGTGTTAATGCCCGTGTAAGGATGTTTGATCCTCTTCGGGAGACCGAACGTCACTTTCTGGAAACATGTTCCCACAGCCGGGCGCCAAAGTAAGGTGTCAACAAAGTCGTCTGAAAGCGTGAAAAAAGTAAACCCCCGCCGATTTGCGCGAATGAAGCGCATGTCCCGCACACAGTTGGGAGGACTTCCGCAGTCATTTAACAGGTAAATAAATTTTTAAAAAAAATCCACAGGAGTGAACGGAACCCAACACGCTATCCCACGCTCCCACTTCAGTTCTGGGCTTCTAGCGAAGTGCAATTCTTACTGGCGATCATTCAAGATTAACAGCAATTTTCAAAGTAGCTCGCATAAATTTGCGCAATTTACTAGCGACCGTTTCCTATAAAGCTATCATTGACATTTATGTGTGCGGCTCCTTTACCACACATTACTGAGAAATACTACTTTTTCTGTACATATGATAATAAACGCTTTGAATCTTGAATCTTGAATCTTGAATTACCTCCATTAAAATGAACTGAACCGAGGCTTTATTTGCCATTTGCACTGGCACAGAAATACGAGTACACTGGAATTCTTGCACGGTTCCCTTAGTCAATATTTTAAATCAGCAAGACGACTATTCGGGTTTTTACTATATAACAGTATATAATTCAATAGAAAAAAAGCATGAACGGTAGATAAATAAGGTGCATTAATTATCATTGGTAGTTGGGGGGGGGGGGTAGAGCTGGAAGACTTGGCCATCTCTGGGTGGAGGGGGACTTGCCCATCTCTCAGGCTGTCACTCAAGTGGTCAAACAACTACTCGGTGGTAAGGGTCCGGAGGTGGATGAGATTCGCCCTGAGTTCTTGAAAGCAACGTTGTATGGAGGTTGGGGACAGTGCTTTAGGATTGGCAGACTGGGGCGGTGGTCCCAGTCTTTAAGAAAGGGGACCAGAGGTTCCAACTATAGTAGGATCACACTCCTCAGCCTCCCTGGGAAGGTCTATGCTGGGGTACTGAAGAGGTGGGTCCTTTGGTCGAGCCCCTGTGGGGGCTGCTCCAGGAGTATGGGGTCAGGTCCCTGTACAGATGGAGTTTGGTTTGCGTTGCCAGCAGTAACTCAGATTCGTTCCCGGTGGATGTAGGACTCTGTCAAGGCTGCCCCTCGTCACTGATTCTGTTCACAATTTTTATGGACAGAATATATAGGTGTTAACAAGGGCCGGGGGGGGGGGGTGTTCCAGTTTGGGGGCCAAGGATCAGATTTTTGTGGATGACTTGGTTCTGTTGGCGTCGCGGGTTGGTAACCTGCAGCATGCACTGAAGCGGTTTGCAGCTGAGTGTGAGGAGTCCAGGATGAGGATCAACACCTCCAAGTCTGAGGCCATGGTTCTGGAGCGGAAAATGGTGGATTTCCCTCTCCTGGGGGGGGGATGAGTCGCTGCCTCAAGCAGAGGAGATTAAGTATCTCAGGGTCTTGTTAACTTCAATTAAGTATCTCAGGGTCTTGTGATGGAATGAGAGAGCAGGAGATCGACAGATGGATTGGTGCAGCGTCAGCAGTAACGCAGATGCTGTACTGTTCTGTTTTGGTGAAGAGGGAGCTGAGCCAGAAGGCAGAGCTCTCAATTTACTGGTCGATCTACATTCCCTCCCTCACCTATGCTCATGAGCTCTGGGTAGTGACCGAAAGAATGAGATTGCAGATACAAGCAGCAGAAATGAGCTTCCTCCACAGGGTGGCTGGGCTTAGCCTTTGGGATAGAGTGAGGAGCTCAGACATTCAGGAGGGGCTGCTCCTTTGCACCGAAAGGAGCCAGCTGAGGTGGTTCAGGCATCTATCTCGGATGCCTGCTGGGCGGCTCCCTGGGGAGGAATGTCCAACCAGGAGGAGGCCACAGGGCAGAACCCAGGACAGGTTGGAGAGATTATATCTCTTGGCTGGCCTGGGAGCACCTTGGTATCCTCCTGGAGGAGGTGGCTGGCGAGAGGGAGGTCTGGGCATCCCTGCTTAGACTACTGCCCCTGTGACCCGACCCCGGATGGATGGATGGAGTTGGGAGGAGGGGGGGTTCAGAGTTCTGTGGGGGGTGGTAGCTGAGGGATTTCTCTCCATCCTGAATGTCCTTTAGCAACTGATTGCTACTGGAAATAAACTTACAGGAAAATGTGTTTTGGTGTTCTGTGTTAGATACATCTCTCAGGTCTTTGGAGTCTAAGGTGAGTGTCATGGATGTGGGGGTTAGGGAGTAGAACTGTGGGTAATGGTGGACCTGACTAGCTAGGATGGGGGGGGGAAGGCTCCCGAAGCCTCGTAAATTTGATGTTGGGTTAGAATGTTAATGTATTCTATTATAGAAATAAATAATAATCTGCTAATCTGCCTGCTGATTCTATTATTTGCTTATCTGCCAGCTTCCTGATCTAATTAAATGTAAAACCATCCCCATACTTACCTTACATTACTTACGCCATTGTTTATTAAAATCTATCAATATTTTACCAATTCCAGAAAGATAACCAAATGGACCCTGACAGCCAAAGGAGTCTCTAAAACCTCTCTTCTCACCTCCATCTGTTTCCCATGGCGGCGAGTCCTTTAATCTAATCACCTATAAAGGTGTCACCGCGGGAAAGGCGCAGGTAAAGGCGCTTTGGACATTAAACCTTCCCTTCAGCACGTGCGAATGGACCATCGACGTGCATTTCACAGAAGCGCACGCGTGTTTCTCCCCCAACAGCACGTAAGATGACCCGAGCAAAGAAATTATTTAACATGATATGCATTTAGCGAAAATACGGAGAGTTTTAAACTGTGGCCACAGGCACGTTTTTTTTGTGTTTTTTTTGCAATAGCTCTGCGCGTGTTAATATCCTGCAATATAGGTAAATGCATTACAAAAAAGCTTGATACTTGATATTCCACCGGCACGTGGATTACAAGTGAGACTCAGGGGGTGTCCACAACTGCGGAGTGATACG
>JAODJU010000063.1:361889-375028 GCA_026776725.1 Gnathonemus echidnorhynchus
ATTGGGAGGGGGTGGGGGGGGGGGGGTCAGGGTTGGTGTGGATGTGAGAGAATGAGGCCACAGTCGCAGATGTGAGGGAGGGGAGGACGGCTGTGACTCGGAGCCGGAGCACCGATGACAGGGACAGAGGAGAGGGATGAGAGAATTCTGCCTGAGAGGGAGTGTGGGAGGTACAGGAGTACGGAGGGGGGAGCAGGTACCCGTGGGGGGGTGCTGTGCATCCAGAGTCCTTGTGAGAGTACAAGCACCCCCTCACCATACAGCATAGCCCCCCTCTATTCACTCTTTTCAGACCAGTTTATTTTTAGTTCTGTATAACACTGGACAGCTGGGGGGGGGGGGGCTGGGGGCACAAATCTCATTCAGATGGCTGCGAGAATGAAAGGAAAGACAGCACGTGGGAGAGAGAGCAAGGACATGTGTTAGCTTACAGCTTATCCCAGAAGAGGAGGGAGAGAGAGAGAGAGAGTTTCTTGCACAATAGACTGAGGTAAGAAGATAACAGCTGAAGGAGAGAGAGGGCGAAGCTATTTTTGGCAGGAAGCGGGGGTGTGTGTATGTATTGGGTGATGTGGGGTGGGGGGTCAAAGAAGAATGGATGGGGATGAGAGCTGAGCAGAGGGGGGGGGATATTTTGTTGAATGAGAGGGAGCTACTTTGTTGAATGGTGAGCGGGCGGAGCTTGTAAGGGGAGAAATTGACTGCACAGCAACAGACTCATTTATGTGTTCCTGGCTACCAATCAGATCGAACGCTAGGGTTGTGGGCGGGACATGGGGTGCAGACTCCACCCCTCGAGCAGGAAAGCCTATATATGGAAGAAATCCAGCCCTTTGGCGGGGGAGGCGTGCGTGCCCACCGACAGCCGCCGTGTGCCCGTATGCCCAGATCCGAGTCCGCCAACAGGAAGGCTGCCCATCCCCATGCCAGAGCCTCTGAGTCAAGGCTGCGTCAGCCAGAGTCAGACGGCCTGCGCCTCCCCGTCTGCGTCAGTGCCGCCGCGGACGCAAACGCCGCACAGCAGATGGAGAAGGAGGGGGCGCAGAGGCAGGGAGCCAGGGGCATGTGTGCGTGAAGAGCGAGGAGGCTGCGGCAGGGGCGGGACTTAGGGTAGGAGTGGGGGGGCAGAGGAGCCGGAGGGAGGGAGGCAGGAGGACAGTGACGTGGAGACGTGAGTCAGTCTTAAGTGCACTTTAATATAAATGCATTTGATTGACATCCAAATACACTTATGAACAACACAAAAAGAACACTGTTCCACAATGTCCATCTTGAGAAATAACATATCTTATGCATATGCATATATAATCGTTATATAATAAAAATCTTATATACACAGATATATTCGTAATACAAATTCATACAATCTTCTTTGTTGCACGGTTTTTTTGAGCGACCATACAGTTTATTTACATATCCTGTGAGATATGTTTAAACATTCAACAGCCTCCTTTCTAAAACTGTCAGATGTCGAACGTCATACAAATAAACGTTTTTTTTTTTTGTTGTTTTTTAATCTGGTAAAGGTAACAGTTAAGTAGCTAGAACGTAGGAATCAATCCTTTACTTTGCCGTAGACAACTCTACGTTAGCGTGTCGACACAACAGGAGAAATGAGGTCATTCTCAACCGGTGAACAGGAGAAGTACCGTGGAAATAAAGCCAAGCATCTAGTAAATTCATCCCATCTCCAAAAAAGAAGAAACAGTGGTCCGACAGATACCTGTGCTGTCTGAGCGACGCCCCTCAGGCAGGGTGTCACACACGCAACTGGCAACCCGTGACACAACCGGACACAATCAGCGTCGTCACACCTATGAGGTGGAGTCATTTTGCCACTTTTGCACACACAAAGCAGGTCACCGTGACGACAGGGCAAGGCAGAGTTCATAAACAGGCAAAGTGAACTCGCAAGAAAATAAAGAAGTAAACAACTGACGTGCATTTGTAAATACCGGCATCACAGGATCCTGCTTACGTCACTAATACGACATTTTCGCCCGTGATGCATTGTGGCCCGTGACGTCCCACCGTTGTCGTTGGCGATACGCATGACCAGAGAAATAGGGACAGCACATGACAGAAAGTTCATTGACAAATTAACACCGTAAAAAAATCCCATCGATGGAATTCCATAAAGGATTGTAGAAGTCCTCGCAGCCACAAACTCAAAACACAAAATCGCCAGCAGTTGAAAAGTGACCATAACTGTAAATCGTAAATGTTATATAAAAGTTACGGCCGCATGATATGTCTCAGATAGGGTTTCCCTAATATTAGAGCTTAACAAACTATGGATCTTCGGATCTTGAAGATTTGAGCTTTGTTTGATTGTCCGGTGTCACCTCGTGCCGCTGTGGGAAACAGCCGCAGAGATGTGGCCACTATTGCCTCTTTGGTGTTTTCAGTTTGTGCCGCGTCACGGGAATAAGCACAGAGTCATAAACTGCCAATTGCTTTCTTCTTTAAATAGCAAGGAGAAGCTTTAACAAAGAAATGTCTGTGTTACGATTGTTTTCCCCATACCTTTACAACAGGGAATACTCACTACAAGTGAATACAGATAGTATAAGTAATCCATTAGTAAAAAAAAATATTCTTTACAAGGTTACTGATTAAACAAAAGCTAGTGCAATAGAATAGTGTGATGATTAGACCCAAACTCTGTTCAGGTTCGTACAAGCGTTACGTCACACCCCTATTCTAATAGCGATATTAGATAATGATTAAAGTTAGGAGACAATTTCTGATAGCATTGTAAATGCATATACAGAAGTGACTGTACATTTGGCTATATGTACAATTTTGTATATATCTATACATTCGATATTGTTCACTTTTCAGGAAAAGTAGCTCCACAAAATATAACAATATGCCATACTTAATGAAGTAAGTCACAGACTTATTTTAGAACGGAGGATCACTTCCATCTGAGGAGAAAGAAAGAGACAGAGATGAGAAAAGGTTAGTATGTCATGGTCAATAGACATCAACACTAACTGCATGCAGGAATGTGCAAAGCAGATGTATGAATATTTGTATTATTAGATTAGTGACAGGAGTGGTTGGTCATCACATGCAGTGTAGATATATGCTCGTTGGAATTAGACTTGCACAAAAATGTTCTGAGGACAGAAGGAAAAATGATTGGTTCACCAATCAGATTGTAGATGAGGTGGGTCCAAGTAACTGGAGGAGATGAGACAAAGATAGCTGATTGGTTGGTCCTGCCTCCTGTAGTTGCTTGGACCCACCTTCTCTAAATTCTGATTGGTTATCTCTCCAAATCAATCATTTTTTACTTCTGCCCTCAGGACATTTTTGTGTAAGTAAAACTCCCATGATCTATATATAGTAGAAGTGTAAGAATGTGATGGCGCAGGCATGGCAGCAGAAGTGCTCCCCTTCTCACCTGCTTGGAAGTCCCGTGGTGGAGAGCGACAGTGGAGTTGATACAACTCAGGTTGTTGCCCCAGGGCAGGGGCAATTGAGGCTCCCGCCCCAAACACGGGTTCCACGGCGGCCAACTCCTCTGGGAGGGGCTGGGCGCAGAGCAGGCTGGGGGAGGCGACGGGCACAGCAGGGGCAATCAGCGGGGATGCTAACACTGAGGAGGTGGCAGAGGAGTAACGAGGTGGTGAGGGAGAAGCCTCTACCTCCATAGCTCCTTCCTGGATTTCCCCCTCGCCATTGGCTGCCTCTGCATCAGTGCCCGCCGTTGCTCCGCCCCCAGCTGCCAAATTACAGTGCGCCGATTGGACGCTACAGATGTGGCCAAGGCCGACCAGAGACGCCCCCTCAAACTGAGGGGGTGGGCACCAGCACTCTGGCATTGGTGGAGAGGGCGGTGGTGAGGAACGGCAGGGGGAGGGAGACGAGGCTGAGGAGGAGAGGTCCTGGAGGAGAGCCTCTATGATGCACTCCTCGATAAGAGCGATGTCATCTGGGCTGAGAGAAAGTTCTGGACTCCTCCAGCATTTGACAGGGTAGAGTTCGAACAATGGAGGGATGAAATCCTGGGCTGGGGTGGGAGGTCTAGGAGACGTTGGGGAGGAGGTCATGAGCTTGTGAAAGATGCCTTCGGGGTAGAATCTTTCAGCCAGAGAGCTGATGTGCTGGGCAAGCAGTGAAATCTCTATCCTCTCCTTGTCCTGCTGGCCATCTAGTGAGAAGAGTGGCTGGTATGTCTGCTCTCCTGGAGAGGCTTCTGGAGTTAGAAGACCTTCGTGTGGGTAAGGGAATGGCCGACTGGGGACGTCAACAAAAAGAGGCCCCCGGACCTCTGGAAGGGTCATGATGGTGCAGTCGCCATCTCCGGGAGTGTCCGGGGTGGGGGGCAGCTTCTCATAGAAGGCCCCGCCGCAGGTCTCCTTGGAAAAAAGCAGGTCTGTGGTGGCCGCTGAGATGGAGAGAGCATGGGGGGTAGTCAGCGGTGTCGGCATGGCGACGGGGGGAGCGACCGTGGAAGTTTCACCGATGTTGGTGTCCATGGAAAAAAGCTGGTCGCCAAAGACAAAGCCTCCACCCCCCAGCTGTGGGGTGTAAGGGGGCGTGCAGACGGACTCCTTTCCTTGGTGGGGGTGGGATGCCGGCTGAGGGGGTGGGGAGAGGGGTATCACTGGGAGACGCGGTCCTGTCTGGAGGGGTGGGGAGAGAAAAATGCTCTGGGCCAGGAAGCTGAAGTCGGACATGGGGTCAGAAGAGCCCCCCTGAGCTGGCGAGGAGGCAGGGGGAGGGGGGGTGGCGGCGTCACCAGGACGCGGCGGCTGCTGCTGTTGTTGTGAGGGAGGCTGACTTTGCTGGGGGAAGCTCTCCTCCTCCAATGAGGAGAGGCTCGAACGCGGGTGTCCACCTTCGGGCTGTGCAAGCTCCGCCCCTCCGCCGGGGGCCTGCTCGGCGCCGGAGCTGAAGTCGAAGGATTGGGCGGACAGGCCGCTGCTGCTCGGCGTGAAGACTTGGTCCGGGCTGGACAACGTGTCTGGGGACTGCAGTCCCAGGCTGTGCTGGTAGGAGGCGCTAGCGCTCAGCACCAGGGCCAGCTGGTTCTGCTCCGTGCACAGCTGCTGGCGCACAGACCATGCCTCCGACTCACTGCAGAGGGGGCGGAGACGGAAGGATAGTTTGTCAAACACTGTCTCTATCCAGACCTTGACATTCCGCATGTGACTGACTACAAAAAGCACCCTGTTAATACCTGATGACGTAGTTATGGCAGCTAATCGGGCTCTCGCCGCCCTCCAGAGTGAGGACCATGTAGAGCCACACCCATGTATGGTCTGCAGCCTCCATGCGCACCACCATCTCCACCCGTCCTTCTCCGCCTTCGCTGACTTTAAGGGGGAAAAAATCGACAAACGTTAGCACGATTTTAGCAGTGACAGCTGTTGGTTATATTACAGTGAGCTCCTGTGGGGGGTGTTTTGGCGGCTTGGTTAGCCGCCCGGTAGCTAAAGTCTTCCCACACACGGAGCCGTGCTGTGTGGGGGAGCTGGCAGGGAGTCGGTGGGTGGTGGGGGGGGTGGCGGGGGTGGTGAGAGTCGTGCTGGGCATACTCACGTAGGCGGCAGTGTTGCGCAGAGGCATGCGACAGGTCCTCTGGGTGCAGTAGGCTGTACCAGGAGCGTATGCGCAGCGTCTCGACGTCGTAGCCCAGGTAAACGTTAATGCTGCGATAAAAGAATAGCCACAGTGAGTCGTGCTGCTCCATGACGCTCTTGGTTACTGAAAAAGAACAAGAAATCACTCAGGACATAGTGCCAGAGCTTGGTTAGTCCTTACCTGTCCTGCGCGTCCTGTAGCCTCATGTCCCGGCCATGCTGGGAGTGGAAGCAGGCCAGGAAGAAGGCGTGGTCTGCTGGGGGGGTTAGGGTGGGGCTTCGGGAGGGACACGGCTGCAGCGGCTGCGCCTCCAGAGGTGAACAGAAGCACATCCAAACCGGATTGGACGTCCAGTAAGAGGAGGCGGGGCTTGGGGGTGACAGGCAGCGCGCCCTAATTAGCGCAAGTTTGGTGCCGGCGCTCTGCCGACGGACCGACTTGGAGGTGTTGAAACGGCAGCGGAACAGGCGGTCTGTGAAAGAAAAGAATGAAGGCGTTTCATATCTCATTTTAATATTAATCTTAAAAACGAAATTTGTTCGTCTGTTTATTAAGAAAGTGATGATAATGTGTTTTTCTTACCTGTGTCAGGTGCAGTTGTAGGCACGAGGTTGCTTCTCATGACGAAGTGGTCGCTCGGGTCAATGATGTCATACACGCTGTCACCCTGAGCAACCAGATCCACCTTAACAAGCCGTGAACAACAGAATCCCGCGTTAACCACCATTTACAATGAAAACGTGAACAAGCTCTCGGCATAGTTTTACGGATGATGTTTCTAAATCATATGCATAAGGTGTCGTTTTAGGCCCTACTACCATCTGACCGTGAGTTTAAATTCACTTACTGTATGATATGCGTTTTGGGGAAAATATGTGGTATTGATTTTGTTTTATGTGAAAGAAATAGAACCTTGATTTTTTTTTTCTGCAAATCGTATGAATTTCACTTACCATGGAGTGTCCGAGGTGCTCGGCGACGCTGTCGGACAGATAGAGGAGTTTTCCTTCACTTGTTAACAGCAGGAGAAATCCCGGCAGTCCGTGGACCAGCTCCGACAGCTCCTCAAATGACATGAAGCTTGCGGTTCCTTCGTGGCCGCCAGCCGCGGCTGCTTCTGCCCAGGGAAGACGGGGGGGTGGACGTTCAGGTTAAGTTATGGCCCTTTACTGCACTCTCCGTGCTTTAGGTCACCAAAACGTTTCCAGTCAAACTGATTTCTATGGAACGAAGAAGTAAGTCGCATCCGTACTAGTTGTGCTGCATAGTAATACTTCTAGTATTTCAGCACCACGGACAGCGACACTCTCGTCTGGCGTTACGGTATCGTGAGAATGCAATGAAATCAATAAGAAATTCAAAGATACTCTTCTTTACAGATCAGATGAGGTGCAATGTGAACTAAAAAATATGCAGCATGACCCTTTTCCATCATGCCTGGTCCTGTTCCAGACCTGTTGATTCCCATTAATCCCCACCGCGACAGCACGAAGACTACAGCAATTTAAAAAGCTTCGATGCGATGTTTTAAAGTAATGTAAAGATTTATGGATGAAGCCATAATTTACAGTGTTTATAATTTACAAATAATTAATATACGGTCTTAGATATTTAAAGAGAGTTACGAGAGGACAGATGAAGTAGAAGATCGAGAAGTCCGGAATGAGAAGTCATGCGAATACTTAGTTATTTAAATAACGAATACGTTATTTTCCTTTCACTTACCCTCAGAGAAGAAGACGGACTTTCTTGTGTACATGCAAGCCAGCGACATGATGTGAAGGTATGAGAGTCGAGCCTTATCCGCATCGGATATCGGCAGGAGCTCCTTCAGGTTCCGGATCTCCGAATTGATCTGGTCCCTGCGAGCCTTGGACGCTCCTTTCGTGGACCGGTACATCTCAGCCCGAGCAGCCGGTAAATCAAAGAGCCGGCTTCCGATCTTTTTAAGAGGCTGCCTGGATGCAGAGCGACTCACTTTTCTCCTTTTCCCCTATTCGCGATGAAGAGTAGAAAGTTTCGGTCCGTCGGATTTCGCGAATAGTTGTTATTTTGTCGGCGCTAACATCCTCGGACTATTCTCTCTTTTTCGTGAATATGTCGCTTTCCCGTCCCGGTTCCGCTGGCGAAACGCTCGTTTAATGCCTCTTTCCACCGACGACAATGAGTCAAACCGCCGCTGCTAGATCCGTTCTTGCCGTGGTATTTAGGTCTCGTTTCTGGTGGAGGGCTTCGCTCGTCCGCAACTTATATAGGCTGAGGCAGGGCTGGCAAAGGGGGGTCCCGGTGAGCTATCACTGACGTAAGGGAGGGGGGTAACAGACTCCTCATCAGTATAGGTAAAGCACATTTTCCCCCTCCCTACTCTATTCAACGTCACCCCCACTTTCTCCTCGCCGGTGACGTTGGGGAGCTCCGTCGACGCAAAAATCCCAATTTGGACAAAACCGAGGACAGGGCGGAGACTTTAGACGGAGTCACCGAGCCCCCGGTGTAGCCGGGAGGGGGGGGATCATTATCACAGCACCGGAGCTGCGCAGCATACAAACCAGACACCCACATCTCTCCGCATCTGTTTCGAAATCTATCCTGCATTGTCTCTATTGACAATCTATTTATACATTTAAATAGTCTTCGTGTAAGTGTTGTATTCCAGGATTAATGTCAACTTAAATATCTTTAATCGATATACCAAGGGAGCGTTTTACAGTTGCTTTTAATTCTTATTGTTTAGAATGAATTTTAACGTTTTCCTTCTGGTAAAATGCAGACGATTTTTTTTTTGAAAGAGGATGGGCTCTGAATCTTTTATTGATACTGGGATGGTTTCTCCCTCTGCGTTTTTGTAAAATGCATCAGTGGCAAGTGTATGTCCTCGTTATTCAGCCTGACCAGGCGAATGAACGTGAGCAGTAAATCCGAGCTGCAACGCGTAATTCATAAGGGGCAGTTTTGTGAATGGAAGGGATTAGCTGTCGACTCCAATCAGTTTCGCGATTAAAACAGGAGTACAGAGAAAACATGTAATTAGTATTTCCCCACATATTTTTTAACCTAATCCGTTTCGATAAAATGCTTCGCACTATGCTTTTTTTTTTTTCGAAATATCCACCACTTTAATCAGTCTTGAAGTGTCTTATAGTTGCGCGTTTAGAATAACTCAGTTTTTAAAACGTGCTCTTTATTCGCGGTATATAGAAATGAATACCGGTAAGTGTAAGTGTAATTCAAGTTCATATAATTACAAATCTATGTAGAAGTGGATGTGGGACGGGATACAGTTAGCAATGACAAATTTCAGAATTTTCTTATTTAAAAGGATCGAAGTGATATAGCGTGGCGATATGCTGTTGATCGTTTTGTTTTATATATAAGCTATTAAAATGAGATTAAGGAGAAAGCCGGACAGAAGCGCCCAGATTGGTGTTTTTCTGTTTTTGATATTGGCTCTCTGGTTACCTTAGTTTATGTTAATATTAATATTTTGTGACCTTTCCTTTCTTACTCACTAATATGATTCAGAGGAGAGCATGACACTATTGTGTACGCTGCTTATCTACGCAAGTTATTAAGGTAGCTACAGTGAATTAATTATAATTTATAATCCAGGTTGCCTTTTTTCTTACGACAGGTTTCTTTAAGACCTGGATTATACAAGTTTGCGTAATTACGCACAGCTAGACTTCCGACCAATTTCAGTATCAGCCTTGTCAAATTGCTATGATAAATGCGCGCATCTTTCTTTAGAAGGTCGTCATTAAGAAGTACTTTATCGTGTTTTTATTAATCATATACATTTTATACCAGTTAATAATAACTTAAAGTGAACCTGATTTTCGAAGCCTTTTCTGATCGAAGCAACTTTGACGTGTATATTAACCACGCCGTGAATTAGTATCACTTAGCGAATTCAGAGGCTGAGTCTTGCGGAGGGCAGCCTCACTGTCTGTTTAACAGGGTCTGAAATGTGCTCCCTCTCTCACACCTCATTTTCTTTCTTCTTGTTTGCGTTTAAAAATAACCCGTAGCGTTAACGCTTAGTCGAATCCCGCAGTCTGCGAGACATCTTCTTATGAATGAATGCTATAGCCCAAACATCAGTAGGATGAGTGCGCGAAAGCCAAATGTTCATTGTTTTGTGAGTCTACATATTACTTGACATATTAGGTTTATGATGACATATTATAGGACTGTCATCAGGACTGGCAACACAGAGACCTACTTGCACTCTTAAAGTCCAGACACAGTCGTGCAAGTTTTATTAAGCGAGTTTTAACACAATGTAGCCTAGCTGGTCCCCTACATGAGAATAACTTGCAAAACCACTTGGGACTTCCGAAGGAGATGCAATGCGTAAAATAAACTTTCAATTCTTAATTTAACGCTTATTATAACGCTTGACCTAATTACAGATTTTAATTAAAAGGTGAATTTAGTGGGTCGATTACGGCACGTGGCAATCCTAAATGCAGCTGTTTATACTAATAAAAATGCTTGGAACTTGTAAGCGAAGTGAGCGCGTGCGGTGGCGGCGCCGTTCCCCGTCTGCTTCGTGCGCGCGCCGGCGCGTGCCGTGGTGAGACTGTCGCCCGGTGCCGGTGGGTGTGAGATGATGGCCGCTAGCAGGTGGGAGCCGCCGGCTCACGATGCTGACTCTTAGCCGTGTTTATACTGACATGTGGCCAGAAAAAAACAGCGAACTGAACTAAGGACGAAGTTGCCGATACTTAAAACCCTGAAAAAACAATTAAGGGCGCTAAATAAAGCACGAAATTGAGGTGGGATTTTAGGCAATTTCATGTCAATAATCACTACCATATTTAAACTGTGACTCAGAAGCAGAAAAGACATAAAGAATAAATTATGAAAAATCGATATAATTAAATGTGACTGAAAAGCAAATAGGCTAGATTATAATTAGTTCTCAGAAAACAGAAATAGTATACATTCCGCCGGAATTAAGTAAATAACATTGTTGTTGGGACATGTTAATGCATACATTTTACGTCATACTGATAATTTTATCTCATTACTAATTATAAAACTGTAATTCTTCTAAAAATTTTCTTAGCAGACATGTGCACCCAAATACTATCTCCATTCTGGTTATTCAATCGACAAAACGTAATCAATAAACCACATCCCTAGTTTGGCAGGAGGGAAACAAGCTGTAATGATCAGTTCTGTATGTTTATCTTGCAGGAGACGTGAACAAAGGATATAGTTTTATGCAGTGTGTGCTGTTTATCTAAGCAACGTCGATTGGAGATGAAGCCGTATGAAATGTACGTCACTTCCCGCCGCGTGTTTAAGTGAACAGTGACGTGGAGGAATGTGAAGTGTCACCTTACACGTCACAGTTAAATGATACTTTTATCTAAAGCAGCCTGCCAGCTGTACGAATTTACTGAGCTGCTGGGTTGTACCCAGGTCAACTATCTCTCTAAAGAAAATCAGAGCAGAATATCTCCAGAGGTTCTGAACCAGCGGTACTCAGAATCACTGTTTATCGATTCTGGATGGAAAACTGGAGAAACTGTGTCTTCGTGATCAGTGGGGTAGGTTGTTCTGCTGACTGGATCAGATACCTGTTCTTAAGTAGTGGTGGGTAGAATGAGCTGGGATTTGAAGGGTAATAATTTACAAAATATTTCCAATTAATCCAGGACCTTCTGCCATGGAATATGAAATGATCTGTTGGAGGTGAGTTGAGCTGTGAAGGCACATCATTAATGTTTATTTTGTCCAATGCTTAATGCCCTCTTTTTTCAGTGGTTTCTGTTGCTCACACCTCTGGTTCCAGGGTTCGAGTCTCCGCCAGGGTTCCATGGGTGTGGAGCTTGTGTGCTGTTGTGGGAGTTTCCAGTTTGCCCCCCCACGATCCAAAAACTGGCTTAGGCTCACTGGAGTTACCAAATTGATAATTGGTGTGGGTGTGCCCTGTGATGGGTTGGGGCATCACCCTGGGTTGTCTCCTGTCGCCTCCCATAGTCCTGAATAGGATAAGTGGTTACAGAAAATGGATGGATGGATTTAATGCATGGGTGTAGTTAGCATTTGTGCCTTAGTGTCATTTAAAGACCGATAATGAAAAACATGCCAATGTATTTCATTCTCGTTGACATGTTCCTCGTCAGATAAGAAACATACCAGGAAGGAACAACATATGCAGTTAATGAGTCTGAGCTTTCCATTCTGCAGTATCATGCAAACATGCATTAATAGTCAATAAACAGGAAGTGACAATTTTACATTTCATGCTTTGGATAAAGTCCATTGGACAGGCACAATAAAATCTAGCTCCTTGCATAGATAATAAATGTGCGCTTCTGAACAGGATCTTTCCTCACTGCACCAGTCATCACAAAAACGACCGAAGCATCTTCGGCCCATTGGACGGCCTGTTCCCTTCTAGTGAGAGGCAGAAAATTGTTTGTGTCCTTGAAGAATATTTCAGGCGCAATGCAGATAGCTTCCACAAATGTTCCGCAAAAAAGGGTAGTGTGTGTGTGTGTGTGTGTTTGTCACAGGCTTCTTGTATGCTTTTTTCCTTCAGTTTTAGCAAGGATTGCAAAATTACTGAGCTATATGAGCCACGTGTAACTCCAGGCTTGTGAGTAAACAATAACAACAAGATCTATAATCATATTCATTCATAATGCGAACAAACAACGTTTCAGTAGCATATCATATTCTCAGTTGCAGTCCTTGTATAATCTACAAATGTTCCCTAGGCCCTGTAGTATGTTTATTGTCCTTCATATAGGTCATGCTTCCAAGAGGAAAAATACTGTATATGTTTGTACTGCGTCAAACTCGACTGGCCTGCATGATGTCAAGTCAACCATAAAACACTTCCTGGTACTACCTGGAGGTGTCCGATTACAGTATGTTTATTGTGCGTAATAGTGCCAGTCAATGCCCCACTTTTTAAAAAGAAAGGGTCAAATGGCACGATAATATTAGATACGCGATTGATTTCTGATATCCGCCACCAGAGCGTAATAGTCTGTGGATTCTTTTTATGTGTTTTGGGGGTCATTTTCCATGCGGTCGTCTGGTGCGGGTGCTACGGCAGGGCCCGGTGGAGAAAGGAGATGCCCATGTTGTACTTGGAGCAGGAAAGGCGGGCAGGCGCAGGGGGGCTGCAGAGAGACTCGCTCTCTATCGGGTCGAGGACGGGCGCGTGTTTTCATCTCTGCATCGACGCGCCTTTATTTTTACTCCGGCGAGAGGCCGAGTCTCCGGGCCTGCTTCTTTGAAAAGAGTGTAGCGGTCCCGTTGCCTAGCAACCCCGGCCCCGTCTCCGGCAGAGGAGCGAGAGGAGGAAGCGGTGAAGAGGAGGGACGGGGAGCGCAACACTGTGGGGAGCAGAGTCGGATGCAGTGAAGGGGTGGAGGCAGGGGGTTCGGATGAAGTTGTGGGGAGAACGGGCGCAGAAACTCTGCTGGAGAAAGTATGAGGTGGACAGAATGGGAGGAGAGAGGCCACGTCCTCGTCTGCATCGCGTGGGGGGGGGGGGGGAAATTGCCGATGCAGTG
>JAODJU010000063.1:402366-415824 GCA_026776725.1 Gnathonemus echidnorhynchus
ATAAGCCTGATTAAGGTAGGGTTGGAACAAAAACATTCTGGCAGGGGGGTCGCCAGGAACAGGATTGAGAACCACTGTTCTATCCTACCTGGCTAATGATAAGCAACGCATGTTCTCAGGTAAATACCAGGAACAGGTGTGGTTTCATCAGAAGCCATGGTAGAATGGAAAACTGTCATGAACTTGGACGGATTTAGTGTGTGGGCGTGGCTGTGGTGGTTGTGGCATGGTGCAGGCAGAAGTGGTGGATGACCCACTTGCGGCTCACAATCCAAAAACGGGGTTTATTAAATGACCTGAAAACACTAACAAAACAAAGGACCACAATGGGTCAAAAGTAAATGGGAATAAACAGGACTAATAACAAAAACAGGGCAGGTAAGCAGAATACACATCTAACACCAAGAATCACAAACAACAAACCACTGGGGAACTGAACAGAAGCAGGGACTAAAATACTAAGGGGTGACGAGACTAACACTGGACAGGTGAGGCTAGTTAACAAAGACTGGGAAAAATGGGGCACAGATGAAAACTAATTAACTCAGGGAAATAAACAGGGAAACTAAGAACTAAGCAAGAAACAGGGAAACAGAATCTAACACTGGGGAAAACTAACAGGTAAAAACACAAGCAGGGGCACAAGGAACAAAACCAAAACCAAATACAAAATCACCAAACACAGGAACTAGAAAAATTCATACAAATGAAACGCTAGGGAACAAAATACAAAAACAGAGGAAGCGGGATTCAAATACACGACAGAGGGGTGCAGATAACCTGAAAGGGAACAGAGGAAGACAGGAAAGACTGACAGCACGTGGGACGGGATGACCAGCGACACTAGCTGGCCAAACGGGAAAGGGACACAGAATGGGACCGCAGGGGCTGACCCTGACAAAAATGTATTGGACAGTAGCTCTTTAGGACAAGAGTTAGAGACCCCTGCCCTAGTAAATGTTCAATTAGACCAGAATTTACAACAAAGCAGGGTGTTGACATAGGCGCTGATTCAGATACATTCACTCACATGTAAATCTCGCGATTTAGTCATCTGTAAGCATTGCAGCAGTCAATCAGAAACACACCCGTTTGGTCTTTGAGAAAAACGCATATATATTTAAAGATAAAAGAAAATTTCTTCTTATCACCAGTATATACCAAGTTAGTAGGTTTTCCCCACGGTCAATTAAAATATCTTTAAAATATCAGAACAGACAAATAAAAAGAACTGAATTGGAATGCTTCACTCTGTTTACGTTACGGAGTTACAGAACCTTAATTCTCCTCTCTTCCCCCTAAGTGTCTAACAAGCGGTTCTCACGGTGCAAGATATAGTTTAACCATAATTTATTCTAGTTGCGTAGTTAAGCACAAGAAAATATCGCTTGCGTCATTAGCTAATTCATCTTGCTGTAATGAACTAAGTATGAGTTATGCGGGCGTTCCCGGGAAAGCAGGAAATTATGAAACAACGTCTCTGCCATCCGTTATCTACTAGATTAACACAATAAACAAAACCGTGTATGTTATTAATAAGATGATATTACAGATCCTATACAAATTTTATAAATCAGATCTCCAAAACCAACTTTTGAAACACACCAGGAGTTTTACAGACCGTTGGGGTTTAAATACAATGCCACTGATTCCATTATGATTTCACCGTGACGATGGGCACGTTGGCGACACCTTCTGGAAGGCACCCACGCACGGCGCGTGAATTCTCATACTACCGAAGACTACGTGTTATTCCGTTCTCAAAAATCATAGAAGCATGACCGACTCTGATGAGAAAACAAGCATTTATTTAATGACTGACCGTTTTGATTGCACAATCTGGAAACTTTGTCTTTTTACTTATACTCCAGGATAATTAAATGTGTGAAAGAATGGATAAATAAAGAATAGATTCATGCTTTGTTACAGTACTATTCAAATCAACCTTATACAATCTAAGGTCAAACCTGTATTTTTTTTAATGGCCATCTCAGTTTGGACATCAGACTGGAGAGGAAAAGGGGCTGCAGGAAGCCTGGGTCTATATGAGGTCTTTCTGAAAGATGGATGGATGGATGGATGGACGTTAAAATACTTCAGGGGCTGCTGGGACAGATATGGAGAAGGTTGATCAGCTAAGCTTCACAGAACTGTTATTCCTATTGCACTAAGGACTATGATGGTTCATGTTTTTTGTTATTAAATATTTATACTTAAATATTTAGGCCTATTCATAAATACATAGCGGCTCCATAATATGAGGCCATCAAGCAATAAGGGATAAAAGTTAATCAAATTCCTGGTTAACACAAAAATACAATAACCTTTGTAATGGTGTGGGTCTCACTATCTAAGCAATTGCATTTTCATATGCAAATAATTGATATGCAGAAACACACTAAATATGACCTGTATGCATACACAAATATCTTAGAGACACTGCCCCATTACTAACAGTAATAAAAGATTAGTTTACAAAATCCATATTGTTATTCACTTATCTCTTAATAAGGACCTTTTTGAAAATTTATAAGGTACACAAAGGCTTTCCAGACTACTGTTACTATTGTTCTTCTATCTGCAGTCCTAGCCAACATCATCACATAGGAAGTGGCCCCCATGAATCATAGGTGACTTCCAGTGCTGCAAAATTACTTTAGCTGCGGTTAGGATCCCGACCATCAAATGGAAAATTACGAATCAGTTACTCTAGATGTCTCCCTTCTGTCTCCCAGGAAGCTTAATAGTGGGGAATTTGGTAATCCTGGTCCTAACCATTCCCCCATGAATGTTAAAATGTCGGACCGAAATAGGTGAACATACAGCACTGTACCTATCTCTCTCTGGTACTACCAGCATAGGTTGTTACTGATTAACCCAGTTTTTAACAGCCTGGATGGTGTCCAGTAATATTTATGGCATAATTTATGCTGAGTACATTTCACAGTGATTCCTGGTTAAGCAGCTTTCCAGAGAACTATATATTTTCTCCCATTCACACATCGAATCCTGCTGTTCAGAGTGCAGCTCTTTTATCTGTTTTGGCACTTATTGTAACCATAATAATAATTCTCGTAGTATTTGAGAATCAAGTATGGGGTTTAAGGAACTATAAACCTGCAAAATGGAGGGTGTCACTTAAAATCCCACGAAGTATACTCTGCGGAAATAACCCTGAACCAGGTTATTATTATTCGGTGCTATGGATGTCATTTTCATTGACCAAGAGGCACTCTAGTGAAACATGCAATCCTAAGAAGCGGAGCCAAGTCAGGGAACCTCCCCCAACACATGCGTAATCAGTCACTAATTACTAATGATGTTTAGCATTTGTTTTCTAGCTCAAGAGATAACAAACCTTACGGAAGTAGTCAGAGTGTCCTTTGATAAAGCATTTATCGCGTTAGGTTTTATGTTTCGTATTTTCTTGATCTGTTAAAACCTTAGAGCCGAAATGGCTGTCTTTGGTCCTGTCCCGCTCTCCCAGCTCAATTACGTTTCACAATCATCACGAGTGATCTCTTCTCGTCCTGTTAATAAAAGATTACAGCACAGTGTATTTGGCAAAATCCATACACATCTGTATTTATTTTATCCGTCTGAAACTCATTTAGCCATGTGATGCAGTGTGGAGAAGAGCAGGGGGAACCTAGGTTCTCTTCCCCTCGTTTACGGAAGCGGCAATAACGTGGCGGGATGTAATTATTAATTAAAAATCATATTGTAGCAGGTTGGAATTTGTGATTATGCCACCCTTATTTTGTCAGAGGCTAAGGGAAGTTCCCCATAAACAATACGTTTAAATCACAGATGGAAAAATACATAACTTTTATTAAATAATCAAATTCATATATTATGGGCCTATTTAATAGGCATTAACGTATACGATACACCAAGTTACACTCCAACATTGCCAACGAGGGAATATATTGCCCTGAGTTTGTTCACATAAAGACATCGGAGTACACCAAAGCAAAACCTTAAAATACATATTACCCATGCAGTACAGATCACACTACTGGATTATACAGCAAATCACAGCAACAGGAATATTCATTTGCAATCTAGAACCCGGACTGTATGGGCAAGCTGGTACACACTGCCTAACAAATAACCCAGTATTTTATATAAAACAAAAAATAAACAAAACAAAGATTAAAAACAGAACAACGCTAGGGAGTTATTTACACCTCAAGTACTGTTTACACTCATACCTTTCCGCTGTATTTCACTTGCATGATTGCTACCATTTGCATCACTACTTTATCTGTTTACCATTTACATAACTACCTATTAATATTATTACCATTTGCACAATCGCCTCTTCTACTCTTACCATTTGCACAACTGCCTCTTAAACTGCTATCATTTGCACAACTGACCATATATTTATTGTTACCATTTGCACTTTGTACTATCTGCACTTCCCGATTTGTCTCTGGCCTTGTCAGTTTGTCCTGTGTCTTATCTGTCTTTTTGTATAGTATGTCTATTTTTTTTGTAATTGGACGGTACGCACACCAGTGAGCGAGAAACGGCATTTCGGTTCTCCTGTATGTGTTGCACATATAATGTGAATTGACAATAAAATAACTTTGACTTTGTGATTTAGCCCCGAACTCAATATATCATACGCCAACTCCGCCAGCTACCCCACATGTCAGGACCCCACCCCCGCTGTTTTTCCTGCCTGCTCCTTTTATTTTTTTACCTTGCCATCAGAGCATGCGCAGCTATATCATACCGGCTACACATGTCAGGACCCCAGCTGCCTTTCCTATGCCTGTCAACAATCCACCGGCTACAATTTGATCGCCTGTAAAGTTTTATGAAAGCAAATTATAAGACGCTGCATTTAACTTTCGTCGCAGCTGGTGAGAGAATTTTGATACGATTTATATTTTAGGTTATATTAGTATCGTGTGCTGTTGATTTAAAAACGAATGCAATATCTCAACTACATTTAAAATCACAGTGGTGTTGAATGTACTGGTTTAAGGGGTATCAGTATAAACGCAGGTTCCTCAGATGAGCAGTGAACTCAGAGCAAATACTTTACAATGGAGCTGCCTGAGCAGTTTAGGCAAAAAGTTGTAGAGAGGCACAAATCAGGAGAAGGATATAAAAAAATTTCAAAGACCCTGAATATCCCTCTGAGTACAGTTGCATCCATCATCAAGAAGTGGAAAGTGTACCATACCACCCAGACTCTGCCAAGGTCGGGTCGTCCCTCCAAATTGAGCAGCCGGGCAAGAAGAAAGTTGGTCAGATATGCTTCCAAAAGGCCCATGGCGACTATGAAGCAGCTGAAGGAATTGTTGGCTGAGACTGGTGAAAATGTCCACGAGTCGACGATATCCCGGTCACTCCGGAAAGCTAAGCTGGGCAAAGTGGCACAAAGGAAACCGATGCAAAAAGGTGCCCATCTGAAGTCCCGTGTGGAGTTTGCGAGGAAGCATTTAACTGATCCCGTTAACGTGTGGCAAAGGGTATTGTGGTCAGATGAGACAAAACTGGAACTTTCTGTTTCTGGCACAGCACATCCCTCGGGTAACATCACTGCCTCCGAGCCTGAAGGGGGCAGCATCGTGTTATGGGGCTGCTTCTCATGGGCAGGGATCGGGAAGCTAGTCAAGATTGAGGGAAAAATGGATGGTGCCAAGTACACACAGATCCTCCAGGAAAACCTGCTGCAGTCTGCTAAGCGGCTAAAACTGGGACGGAAATTCATCTTCCAACATGACAATGACTCAAAACACAAGGCCAAAGCCACGCTAGAGTGGCTAAATAAGAACAGGGTGACTGTTCTTGACTGGCCCAAGAAGAGTCCTGACTTGAATCTCATAAAAAGTCTATGGAAAGATCTTAAGATTGCTGTCCAGCAAAGGTTGCCAAGCAACCTGAGGGAGCTTGAATGGTTTTGCCAAGAAGAATGGGCCAAAATTTCACCCTCCCAGTGTGCAAAGCTGGTTGACACCTATCCAGAAAGGCTTGCTGCTATAATCACTGCAAAGGGTGCAGCAACCAAGTATTGACTGACAGAGTGAATAAAGGATAAAAAGTAAAACGATTCGGGGTTTTTAAATGGATTCCTAGCAGTGGTGGATAGTTCAGGTTCAGAAAGTAAAAATCCAGACCTAGATTTTGTTTCAAACAATCAGCTGAATACTGGTTGGCTGAAACAAAATTTTGGTATGGATTTTGACTTTCTGAACCTGAACTATCCACCCCTGATTCCTGGTGAACTCAGCGGTTGTTGAACATTGCTTTTCAGATGGGTTTATCATTAATTTAGGAGAGCAGAAATAGACTATTGTCAGTTATTTGGGACATTTTTAGAGATGCCTAACAAACTAGATTCAATCGGATAGAAACACTGCATATTTTAGTGGATATTAACTTGTCCTTTCCAGTGTGAATTGTGAGGACTCACAATATCGGTGTTGAAGTTGCAGTAAATTGACTCATTACTTTCACATGCTTTGATTGGCCCGTGTTTGTTGATACGGTCACATGACATTTCAATTTACTAAATCTGGTGCACAAGGCCAGTGAATAGAACAGGGTTACATACAAGCCCCCTGGTCCCTAGTTTTGAAACGCAGCACTGGAGATTTGCTGATCACTGTGTTTATGTTGATCTCTGAGACAAATCAGAGACACCGTTATCCCTGTTGTGAAGAAATTGATGAGGAAACTAATAATTCTTGTGTAGTAGTCAAAATATCTCAGCTCCTGCTTCAGATTCTGGTTGGTTTTGACTCTCTTATGCTTCTAAGCCTGTTCAGTTGCTCAAGTATGCAAATGTGTCTATTTTCAGCTTAGCCATATCGCATAATAGTCCTCTGCTTTTCTACTGACTGTCAAATTAACAGTCCCAACATACACCTGAGGTATGTAATTACTTGCCATGTTCTAAAACGTTAAATCCTGTTTAAACTGCACCATCGTGATTTTTACTGCTAATACTGACATGTGCTCTGAGCCAGTGTGAATTTTCAGTGTCAGTGTTGTTTCTTCATTGTCCATTGCTGATGTCCTGGATACATTCCGTTTTTTGCCAATTTGCTGATGTATCTGACTGAAGGCATTTATTAAGCAAATTAAATTATATGTTAAATGTAAAATTATGTAAAATAAATTATATTAATACTGGAATGGTCTTCTATTCACTTATAGGTACTAGAAAATTAGACAGTGGAGGAATTAAATTAAAAAATGTAGAAAATTGCAGTGTGTGCAAAAACTTTTGATTGGTAGTGTAAGTCAAATCAAACATGTAACCCAATCTAATATTTTTTCATAATTTTTGCATATTAGACATAGGAGATATAAGGTAGGACTGAATTTACCTGCAGCCTTCATCACTGTCTGGATACACCCAGTGGGAACCATGGGAACGGAAGCCTCGATTCTTCAAAGTCTACTTACTTTACTAGTGCTTTTGATATGGAGTAATTTACAACATCGAAATTTTTAACTTTCGGATTTAAAAACAATGCAGGAGAAATCCCAGGAGATTGGCAATAAGTTAATTTGAATGTATCCATTTGGACTGACCTGGATTCAAATACAGACTAAGGTTATTTAATGTAGCAGACGCTTTTGTCTATGGCGATGCTCAAGCGAGGCAAAACGGCACTTCACAAACATACAGCTGTCGAGGAGTCGACTAGGCATAAGCGCAGCTAGACTGAGCTTCCAGTGAATGTCCAGGTACGAGTGTAAGCAGCACTGGGGCAGGAGCTACACAGCGTCTTCTAAAGAAAGCCAGAAGCCAAAAAGACTATTCAAGGAGCAGAAGTGCAACATTAAGAATGTTCAGGGAATATGGCGTGGTGTCAGGTTAGTGAAGGTATTCCTCAGGTAAATACCAGGAATAGGAGTGGCTTATCAGAAGCCAGGTAGAACTGAAAACCTACTGGATAGTAGCTCTACAGGACTGGAGTTGGAGACCCCTGTCCTAAGGAATCTTCTCCAGCCTGTTCATTGATGGACTTTGTTGCCCACCCAGCACCAAGGACCCAAACCTCTTTGTAATTACCGATAAAATTCCAGTTCTTCTTTGTGGCTGAGGTTTAGGAAAGTGTTACATCAGTTCATTCATCTCATTTCTCTTTCCTCTGCTTGCTTTTTCTTCCACCAGTTCGTTTGTCTTTATTGCTCATCAAAGGCTCCACCAACAGCTCTCTGACTTTCTCGCTCTTTATTGCTGATTGTACAAAGAAAAGACTTTGCTGTTTACACTGCCCTCTTTATATTTGCATAGCAGAGCAGGAATTCCAAAGTTACATAAATTACAGTTTTTTGCGCATAAATTCATATCAATGTTAAAAGTAGGAAAACGTAATTTCTCTTATAAAAATAAATAATTTAAAAGCATTTACATATACAAAACATCAAGTATATATCTGCATTAGCAAGATTTGATGTTCACAGTACAGTTGTTTAAATATTTTAAATATTCTTGTCACCCATAACTTTGTAAGTCCACTTTTACTCAGGCGCAACAGTGCATTATTACAGATTCAATAAATATTATTTGTTTACCTTAATATTGTTACTTTAACATAATAAATATAATGGAAATTTTACTTTCTATAGCAAGAAATTCTGAATAAAGTATTCTGCTAGATGTAGGGGGGCTGTGATTGTGGGCCCCCAGTCCAAACCAGTCCAATTATGTTTGGAATTTTTTTAGGACCCCTATCACTCAAGGACATTTGGATTCCCCTATCTTTGCCCCCCCCCCCCTTTATGCATCATTGTGTTCGGAAGCTTCCGGTGTTTTCACAAGCCAAGGAGGGTGGGGGAGTTGAGCGAGTGATCTGACCACTGGTCCCCGCTGCTGCTGGCACGGCGGTGAGCGCCGCCACAGGTCTGGGAGGAGATCCCAAGGGAGGCTGAGGATGAGGAGGCTGACTGGCTTTGCTGGGAGGGAGCTGCCGCTTTGCAGTCCAGTGGGGATGTGGGGTAGGTGAAGACCATACTCAGTGACAATGGTGTAGGAGAAGGAGAGAAGAAGAAGAAAGGAGTATACAGAGACTCAGCCTTTGGGGTCAGAAGAGCAGGGGAGGAAGTACAGGCAGCAGGAAGGGCCAGTGGGGAAACTTTAGTTTTTGGTTTTACAGGCTGGGAGACGCTTGTACTGGACATACAATCACTCAGGCCAGAAGTGACGGGCTCAGCCTTGATGTTCTCCACGGAAACCAGCTTGGAGGCCTCGCCGGCATGCGGGGCGGCACGGCGCATCTTGCACACGGGTTGGTGGGCCTCCAGGATGAGCTCCAGCTGGTCCTTCAGCTTCTCCAGCTCGGCGATCGCTTCCTGCAGCTGGGACTTGTCTTTCTCCAACTGGTCGGTCTCCTGAAACACGCGAGCGTGCACTTTAGTACAGATCCCATAACTTACGTATGAAGTATGAGGACACTTTTAACCAAAGCGGTGTACAGTTCAGACGTCAGGGTCAGACGGGATCTGGAGCAATTGGGGGTTAAGGGCCTTGCTAAGAGGCCCGATGGTTTCAGCGCTAAGCTGACTCTGGAATTTGAACCATTATCATGAGTCACAAACCAACATCCTCAACATGCCAAGATGAATGATTCAAAAATAGTTCTTTGGGGTTCCAGTTTTTCGTTTGACAGCAAATAGCATATATTGTCCAACTCTCCATTTCCTATTGGTCAAGGAGCCAATGCATATATATATAAAATTACACATGCATTATATCTGCATGTGTCAAGCAGGTGGGGTCAGTTTTACACTTGCAAAAGCATATCCAACCTAAACAAGTCTAAACACCAGACAGCTGTAGCTATGCCTACCCACCATACATGCTACCACAATGAATCTTCGGAACCTTCGTAAACCCGATTCGGCTAACAAACACTTCCGAATTGGCTGCCGTACTGAAATCCCTAAAACTCACGTTTTGCAGCCGTTGCGTTAGTTCCTGGCGGCGGCTGCGGCACCTGGCGGCGGCCATTCTGTTGCGCTCCCTACGCACTCTCTTCTTCTCCATCTCTTCCGTGAGCAGCTGCAGAGACGAGAGCCAAGGGAATGGAAATGAGGGTGACAGGCAAAAATGTAAGATCCTCCAAAACAGTATAAAGTAGACAGAGGATACTGTTCTAATCCAACAGGAACCTTTGAATCCTCATTTCCGCCAATCGTTGCTCGCATTCGGTACTTTTGAGCTGTTAATCACATTTGATTGGAATGTAACATCAACTTTGGTCTGGAATTAAAGGATAAGGGATGTTTCATTGTCATTTCAAAACATGTTCTACATGAAAGGAAGAAAATTAGGTACTCTGGTCCTGGTATACGTGGCAATGATAAGACAGAAATTAAATCCAGTAATTCAATCAATAAAATAAGGTAAAAAATACAGAATAGAAATAAAATGATAACATTAGGATGATGTTCAAGGATTGAATGTATATCAAAGATATACATTGTATATATTGTACATCAAGGATAAATCCTATAATCGAGGATGCATTGATGGTTACATTGGTTCCGCATTTATTTAACAGATTACGTGTTTGAAAGGTCTTCAAAGGGGTTTCACAGCTGGTAAACTGTCAAGGTTATCAAATTCCACCATGACTGTTGTCTTTAGAAAGCTAACATAACACTATTCCCATAATCTTTAATGAATGCTCATTGTGCACTGTGTGTTTTATAATCAATATTTTTGTTTTAGCTGAATTTAATATCCATTAAACAACCTAATAAAATTAAATGGACAGGTCTGCACCAGCATGTGGCTCAGAAACATCGAGCCAAGTAAAAAGAAAAAACATATGCTCATTGAAAATTTTAACTCAGGTCAAAATGCCCAGTTACCACCTTCTGTAAACATTTTTTTTACTGCGCACTAAGAAAAAATACCTTGGGACACAGCTACATCAGTAAGAATGTAGCATTCATCTTAAAAACATTAAATTCCCATTAAAATTAATCATTGTACATTCGTCATTCTTGATTTTCTTAGAAAAAAAACAATCGGTATGGAGACCCCATGTGTGACTAAGCAGGTATTTGACCTCAGTGAGTCACAGAAAATCCTCTTTAGGGTGACATTAATATTGTCATAACAGCGTCACATTTTTATGCTTCAAGTACATTCATATTACTTTTCCTCCAACTGAACCGGTTTTTATCAAACCAGATCAAAAGCATTTTCATACTGCCAAATATTTCCTTGCTCTGCATAAGTTGTGAACCTTTGCAAGGTTCATGCGAATTTTATAGTGAAAATTTATGGGAGTGATTACTCACGACAGGCAGGAAGTAAGTTGCATATTTTAATCAGAAAATGCGACTATTTCCTGTTTTTCCAGTAGCGCTACTCAGCCCGAGAGAATGTCTGTATGTTTTCGGTTTTTCCCAGGAATTCTCATCCTTTCCCTTAACGCTTACGGATCGAGACTTCCTCTCTGTGAATGTTACCCATTATATGTATAGTCCACTGTGTTCACATACAAGCTGCTCCTACTACGACGATTTGCACATGCGAACGAATAAAATAACTACCGTAAATGTACGCAAAAACAAATTACGGGCGCAGTACGCCCAGCAGTGATACTCGCCACATAGTACGCGCTGCTCGCCGTACAATACTAGCCGTGGGAATATACTGTACTGAACAGTCTCATTCTCACGCGTGAATCAGTGCGATTATCATATCCCGACATACGTCAATTTCGACGTACGTCCCGTCCGATGGAACGGAATCCAGTCGTGAGTCAGTGGCAGAATGTTCCTGTGTTTGTGGAGCGTATTGTCAAATGCACTGACAAAGCCGATGTCCACCAACGGAACTTACTTGTTCATTACGTTGTCTTTTCCTGTCGTTGCTAAATGCCCCAGGTTCGTTCATGACTAACTTCTGCACCGGTACACTGGGAGGCCAGGGCGTGCCCGCTTGGCCCAGATGTGAGGGCTGTGGCATCCACCGAAGGAATGGACTCCGGTCTGATGTCATGCTGGGCTCGAGGCCGCCTGAACCAGCACCTGGCATCGCCTAAATTAAGGACACACATCGGAGGAACGGGTGAATTATGTGTAAAATTTGTGCTGCGATGTAGATTACCCAATATCTGGCATTTCCACATGGACAACACAGCCCTGTACTGTACAAGCAGTATAATGATGGATGGACAACTAAGCACTAGATAGATCCGGACACTCAAAGTAAAATTTAAAAGCAAATAAGCCGAACAAGAGGAAGGATTAGATGTGGATGTGAACAAAGCAGGGGGAGAGTCATTATGAAGCGGGAATGAACAGGGATGGACGCGGACTGAGCGGATTAGAGCACAGGAGAAAAAAATATTATTTCATCCATCGTCCTACCGCTTATTTTTTTCCCCTCTGTTGTACAACACGTATTCATATAGGTCTACCTTTATTTTTCTATTCCCCGCATCTGTTAATACTAAAACAGTACTACAAGTACTATTAATTAATCGACACATCGGGAAAATACTGATAGTGTTAGTGATATATTTTTTAAGATGTAGGGTGTGTCATCATTCTCATCATCATCATCATCATCATCATCATCATTATTATTATTATTATTATTATTATTATTATTATTATTATTATTATTAATGAGTTTTGGCTACTATTCTAAAAGTTATGACATGCTCAAAGCCAAACTCTCCAAAACCGTCAGATACAGGCCAAAAAAGTATAATAGTGAAACATACAATGAGCGATTAAAAATACGAAAACTTGACAAACCTTATGCTGAACTGAGGATACAGTGCACACGTCAAACGCTTTGGAGATTTCATTTCCAAGTGTCCTATTATCGCCCCGGCTATCCCTACTTCTTCTGGTGTCGCGATGGTACATATTTTAAAAAGAATAGCCTTTGACAAAACAGTCCCTCTAGAATGGTTACCTATAAAATTTGGTACGATGTCAAAAGTTTGTTAACCGTATTTTCTCGTAGGATACCTCAAGTACGAAACTCTTAAATCGAGAGCGAAAACCTCTTTTGTCGCGACAAGGCAAAAACCAATGTATCGAATTCGGAGGATACAAATAAAAAATATATTATACATTCGTTCATGGATTACACTTCAGCTTTCATAATAAATCAACACTTACATTAAACATTAGTTTATAAAGCTTCTCATGTTTTTATAATGTACTGGCTTTCAAATATTAATATTTATCCCTATATTGACAATTTGGTGCCCCCTATTAAATTTAACAAAATGGTCTCGTCTGTCACGTGCAAAGTAACAGGTCAACGTAAATGCCCAAATTTGGTAAATTACTTCCCACTTCCTCGGGGATTCCTGCTTTGAGTGTGTACCTGAGCGCAACTACCATTTCCGTTTCTCTCGTATTTCATTTTCATTCCAGTAATTTTTTTTCCAGAGAACCCAGTTAATAGTCAAATTTTTAAGAAATATTTACCACTCCATAAACATT
>JAODJU010000063.1:415924-448345 GCA_026776725.1 Gnathonemus echidnorhynchus
TATATATCGTTTGAAACTGTATACTGTATTATATATACTTCTAAACCAGGTGATCGACAAAGTATGAAGCAATCTCTGGAAACATTACGTGGGAATCGTGAATGAATTCCATTGCGATAAAATGCCGCATTACGCCATACCCACACCGGAGGCTACACTAGGCAGTAACCATTTTAGTGAGCTATTCCGGTAAATACTGGTGGTTCCAAGTTTACTTTATGACATAAGTCAAATGCGCAGGTGTGTCAGAAAATCAGACAATATGAATTACGAGAATTTGATGTGTCTTTAACTTCTAATTAAGTAATCTAATTAACTTCTAATGTGCCCGGTCTAGTTTTAATAGTTACGAAACTGAAAAAGAATTTGATGAGAAGTGAACATCCACTTTTTCTTTTATTGTTTGCATGTGCTAATTTATTACCCGAATGAACACATTCAGTTTCGTAATCCATCATTTATAAAACTGTGTTAATATGTGTAGATCGTATGTAAAAACCTAGGGTACCCCACGTGTTCGTCATTAGAAAGTTTAAGGATTACGCAAATGTGAAAGATTACTGGTTTCAGCACCTAGGACGGATCGTGTAAGGGTAGCTTTCAGGTTACTTGTGTTATGACAAACATGTATTTCTTTATATGAGACATTTGCGAGTACTGCATTGTGGACATATAAAGTCAAAATCAAATGTCTCATATATGTGTCTGTGTGTCATGGAGAGCAAGAGGGGGTAAGTGAAATGAAAATTTGCCCCTGGGGAATCAATAAAGTGCCATTAATTATTATGATGATGATTATTATTATTGATTTATACACCGGGACTGGATGAAAGTGAATTCAAATCAAATCACAAAAACATTTTATTTTTTTTTCAGACTGTGATTGATCAAACATACATACACACTGTCATTAATCTCTTACCTTTTACTTTTTCTAATCACAATACAATGTCCATCCATTAAAATTTCTCTGTTATTCTACACTTTTTTCTTATGGCTAGCCTTCAGCTTAGGAAGTTTGTACGTTCATTTAATAGACGCCAGAACCTTTACTTTGATTGAAATTCCATACAGAGTTTTTGCTGTTTTGTGATTTGAAACTGAAGTAGGTTAAGTTAAAATATAATTCCGCATGCTAAGGGGTTTCCACGCACCTCAGAGTGGCCTATATGCCCCCACAGTGATGTCAAACAGTTTGGTGTTGTTCAACTTTCCATCCTTGTCCAAAAGGAAATAGAACCTGTGACCTTTGACCCGAAGGGGGATGAAAGAAGGAGACTCCATCCTATGTGCGTGGCAGGTCACATGAGACAGAGGCACTGTGATGCATCGGGCCATGTCAACTCCAAATGGTGACTGTGTTTTCACAGTAACCGTACCCCCACCCTTATGCAAAACCACTCGGCTGACAGATCGACGACTGAACAGCACTCCAAGTCCAACTATGGCTCCTCCTGCAAGGACAACGTGCAGTCTAATGTCAATGACATTTTATTTCCAGCAGGAACATTAAAGAGTAGAGAACATTTTTGAGAACAGCCCGCTGAACGACATGCTCCAATCATACTAGCCTGTGCCTAGTATATCAATAAAATACTGAGCTGTGTAAGAATATTAAGGTCAACTTGAGTGATTTGACTATTGATTCAAGTATTTACCAAGTACATGAAGTACAACATTTGAATGGGAGAATTGATTCCCACTGGAATGGACATATATTGACAGAACCATCCCTTTTGTGCTATTAAGAGTTACGTGGTACGGAAGTATTGCAGGAGGCAGCAGGTATAATTGTACTTACCCAAAGCAAGACAGCCGAGGGTGAACCCCAACCTCCATGTATTGGTACCTAAGGACACGCCGAAAACCGGAAGTCCTTCGTCGCCTCCCGGTTCCACGTCCTTGGTGGCTTTTTTGTTGCCAGTCTTGGTCTTTCGCAGACTGGTGAAAGCGAAGTGAGCCAAGTACGTCCAGAAAAGCACCTGACATGCACAAAACGCTGTCAGCAGGCGAAAAAAACCGGTTCGGTTGTGTTCGAACAGAACCACGTCTCTCGCTACAGCAGTAGAGGTGGAGTAGCACCGTGGAAACGCCGCATTTGCGCTCACGGAGACGTAAAAGCATCTTTTCTGCATCTGCGAAATGGTACTAGCTGGCTTTAAGCTTCTCAGACAGATGTGTTTCCGGGCGATCCCCAATATGCTCACATTCTCCTGCATACATAACCTTTTCAAAGAGTCCCGCCACACAGAAGCTGAATTTAATCCCAAAGACAGTTTTTGTGGCAATCCGTTTGTGATAAGGTTAAGTCCCCTAGTAACGTTTGAAACCTTGCTCAAGGTCAAATTCCGCATTGCGTTAGTGTCAAAAGTTCGTATTTGAGGCGAATGAAGTACTTGGTAACCAAAAAATTTCCTGCAGCACGGCGTGACTGAACAGGGGCGACAACCTAGAAAGGCAAAAAACAAATACCGAACCCCCATTCTAATTTGTTTGTCTGTCTTTTTAAAAAATATTTTCCACTGCAACTGATTATCTGTTACAATTTAAAGTAGCTAACTTTCTGCAAGGATAGTCTCAGTTTTAGCGAGGACATTTGCCAGGCGCCATGTGCGACCGATGTACGGAGAACATGAAGGTCCATAAAGCTTAAATCTGTACCGCGGAAGTCAAAACCAGGGGTGTCGACTCCAGTCCTGGGGTGTCGGAGCCCTACACGTTTTTGGGTTTCCCCTCATTTAACACACCTGATTCATCTCCTTGTGCTAATTACCACACAGCTCTTGCGCTGAATCATTTCTGGTAAAACAGGGAAAGAACTAAGCTACACAGGGCTCCGGCCCCCCAGGAATGGAGTTTGACACCCCTGGTCAAAACCATAGAAATTTTTATTTGCTATTTTGATTTATGTGGAACTAATGGTCATTGTGTTTGTGCACAATGATATACAGTCATTAGTGAAAACCAAAATTGGGAGGCTATACTATAATCGAATTTCCACCGCTTTGCTAATATAAAGGATTCAGTTTCTGGATTTGGACTGGATTACCCTGATACAGATCCATACATTTCACGATTGCCAAATCTGGATTACCAGTGTTCTAAATGTGACAACATATCACAATGTAGGCTACTAATTATGTAAAGAACAACTGGTGGAATATCCAGCGTGGGGGGGGGTCACTTAAAGGGTTATGACTGGAAGGGACAGCAAATAGCAAAATAAAATAATGCAAACATCCCCTTCTGTTTTCAATTTCTATTAAACAGTCAGACCCCTCGTCACACCAAAGAAATAAATAAAAACAAATAAACATTATTCATGAATACATTGTGAATATTTTGAACACGTATTTCAGATCATAAAAAGGCTAAATGTGCTATAGTTATCAACAGTAAGGAATGTAATTGTAAGAAAATATTTTTGACTGGTTCATCTCTGATGATGGTGTCCATGTAATCAATACAGAGGGATGAGTAACAGTTACAATTAAATTATTTTGGTCTGATGCTGGCAGTTATTTGGTGGATTAATTTATGGGAACAAAATCTTTTTCTTAACTTTACTGTACCGAATGGATTAATGGGTAACCTAATGTCTACTTGATCTACTTTATCACTGTAACGGTTGAACAAATCAAGTGCAAAATGTATTACTTGACCAGTTTTGAAGATTTATTACATTTTGTTCCTGAAATCCACCCTGACACACAAACACATATGGGATCAGGGTAATCCTTATTTTTTTGGAGCAAAGGTATTCCAAATCTACTAAAAAGTTTTGATGGTCCGATCAAAACCAAGACTGGATAAAATGATCTAAACCGATTTTGTTTTTTAACAATCCATTTTCAAAATGTTATCCAATCCCACAACTGAAATCCAATCATATTTCCTTTAGAACAACCATGTCGTCTTTTTCGAAATTCTTAATGATTATGCTTACATAGATCTTATAATGGTGGTGCAGAGTCTTTCACATGAAGGACACAAAAGCGAGAATGCTATCATGTGTTGAATCTTGTTTATTCAAATTACAACGGGATCATTCCAGTACTTCTGCGGAATAGGAAATGCAACCTCAGACAGAGAATGGGGTGGAATGGGAACGATTGCAGTGATGTAACGTGGCATCACGTCACGGTAGCTCACAGTGTACAAGGCTTTGCCATAATGGGGTCAGGTGCGGGTACAAATTTAAATATAACTTTTCTAAACATGTAGCATCCTATCAGAAAACCACCAATCTCAGCAAATCACAAAAGACTGACGGGAATATGATTACAAATGTCTGCAGCGGTTACGTAACCATAATCTCTAGATTGACCATTTACGTAAAACCAAAACCACAAGTATTTCATCACGACTTTAAAGCGAGAATGCATAGTTTATGCGTTTCTTCTGAAAGGTCTAGGACATTTCCCCCTGTGCTACCTACTGTACAGCAAACTGATGGAACAGAAACCTATCCTTGTATATCCCCCTCCTGCACACCACTGGCGTTAGATATTTTTCCAAACACCGCAAGAGGAGAAGGGCAGACTGCCTGCAAGAGATAGACTTCCAGAGATAAACCTTTGCTGTGAATTTTACCCTGTTATGTAAGCTTCTAGCCTACGGTCTCATCCTTCAGATTATTTTTTATCACGAATGTTTATTCTGTGCACTTTCTAAAGACAACGGGAATTTTCGATATCCTGAGATTGTTGTGCAGGTATGAAAGTGCAAATTCTTTTAATATTATTCTAACACAGCCTTTTTCATTCCAATCTTTTCATAACATCCGTTGTAAATGCATTCTACGTTGGGCATATAACCAAGTCCTCATAAATTTCAAGATGAAATTCATCCCGATGAACACTAGGTGGAAGCATTTAATCAACAAAATAATAATTTTTATTTAATTATCGGGGTAGCACGGGGGACTCAGTGGGTAACACCCTTGCTTTACATCTCCAGAGTTGGGGGTTCAAATTCCACTTCCATTCAATGTGTGGAGTGTGCATATTCTTCACGTGTGACGTAGGTTTCCTCCGGATACTACGGTTTCCTCTCGCTGTCCAAAGACAAGTAGCAAAGCTCTAAATATCCCGTAGTATATGAGTGGCCACATGTATGTGCCCTGCGTTGAACGGACCTTCCCTCTCGGCTGTACCCCAGCCTTGGAAGGCTAGAAAATGGATGGATTTTGGTATATCGTTTACATACAACAAAATTCCCATAATCAAGTCTGTACGTGCATTTTCCTAAGTATTTAACGGCAAATCAGAATAGTTTACACAATATTTGCAACGTTTAATACAGCAGTACAGTTGCATGAAATCACCTAAATATTTCCCAATTATTAAATGTCAAACCACCAGCAACAACATTTAAACGACGGGCAGGAAATAACTAAAAATATTCCAGAATAAATACCATTATTATGAAGCAATTCAATGGTATGGTCTGAAAATGCAGCATCATCTTCTCTGCATATGTTGTTTATACCCCGCCTACTTTTTTCTTTGTCTCAGCCCCTTTCTTGGTCACTCGCTAATCCCAGCTTCCCTGCTCACAGTCGCCTTAGTTCTCCTTCTCCAGCTTGCAGGGCTTGATCCGCGCCTTCCATCATGTTGGGTTTTGCAGTGGAAATGGTTTTGCCCTTATTGCCTTATATGGCGATCGGCGCCGCGAGCCGCCTTAACATGCGTGAAGTGGGGTGAGGCGCGTGCACCGCCACCAACATTCGCTTCCTTATATGGAAGCATGCGCAGCTAACCTTAACGGAGGGAGAGAGGGAGAACAGAGGGAAAGAGAGGGAGCGAGAGAAAGGATTCAGTTTTTTATTACGATGATGTTGACGACTTAAGCAATAAAGGTGGTAATAGAAATAAAATAGAACAGGCGACGAACAGGATTGCAGACAGGATTTGAAATGTCTGTAGGGATGGATGCGGTTTTGCTTAACTGGATTCCCCGGTTGGCTCCTCCGGAGCCTGACGGCTTCCTGTCCTTTCCACCTTTCACGTCACCTCATTTATTCTCTTTACGGGATCACTGAAATTTTCTTGTCACATTGAAAGTTATCTGCTGCTCAGCGCATTTTCGATATAATTATTCTGTTATAATACATGTTATTTATTTATATTTCAATAAACAGAGTTAAAAATGCAAAATATATTACAGAGAATGTATTTAAAGCACACGTACTATTAAAATATGAATACAAATTAATGTCGTTTACTCCAGCACATTCACATTTCCAAATGTACAAGCACTTTTTGTTATTGGGTATTGGTTTTTAAATGATCTTCGGTTAGAGTACGGTGGATGAGTAATTTTCCAGTCGGCCCTATGTCTGGTGGTACACTTTGGGAGCCAACATAGCTTCTAAATTGATTTGTCATATTTATCTTCGCATCAATAATAGCTACTTTATATATACATAACAGCTATAATATTAAAACCTGATTTATAGGTTTAAATATATCCGGCCATCTTGCCAGGTCCACTTATCTAGTGCAAGGCTTTGGCTAACCTGTAGCGTCACCAAGGAAACGCGCCAGGCACAAGGCAGAATATCCCCCGGATATTCTACACACATGCACAGCACACGATGGGAAAGCAGCGCATCTAAACCACGCATCGATCGTGGCGAGAAAACCAGGGGAAAGCCACAATTCAATCTAAACTGGAACTTTCTATTTAAGAAACGTGTAACCTGTGTCTTGCATTGCTATCATGCTTTCAACAATCTGACAAGCCTGTTCAGTATGAGTTACACATGCCGAATTTCTGAGTCGTATTTAAAGACAATGCATAATAGTGTGCAGACGGCTGGTCACTGTTAACGTCCTGTCACGGGTTTAAGTAAATTATCCCTATAGCTTCATTTACCGATGAAAGTGTTTAGTATTCCGGCAAACAAAACGCATGCCTCACATTTTATTCCTGGTACCGGTCTGGTACAAGTCTCCACCCACACAGAAATGTTACAATGGTGTCTTGTAGTAGATCAGGCTGGTTGGAAGTAAAGGAATTTTCTACTTTTTTAAATATTAAGTGTAGATGTTGGGTTACACAAAGTTGAGTTAAGCTTGTCAGTTTACTTAAGACATGCAATTTAACTTAATGCTAAACCAAAAGACATCTCCAGAGACAATTCTTGGTGTCCAGCTAAGAACTTAAAAGACAAATTCACAATACAGCAATGCATTGCTTTTAGCAAGCGGTAAATCCGGAAGTATATGCGCTTCAAAAATAGCTAAATCGTAGATAATTAGGCACTTGTAGTTAATTGTCTCTGTTAATTGCTAACATTTTGCACCTTGACAGTGTGACCAAAAACTCCATTTCCCATAATGCCCCCTGTACGCCCATGCCCCTTTTCAGTGGCTGCCCGGTGTGCCGTCATTGCACAGGCGCGCGTCCGTCTCTGTGTCAGTTGTCTGTGCGAGAACGGGACTGCATCGCCTTCCATTCAATTCCGATTAAGACGCCGACACAGAGACAACCATGGTATGTCTGTATTTTTTGCGCAAATGTCTAATTTCTCTGCCTTTAAGGGGTCGAAAAAATCCACATTCGTCTAATACGAATTGTCAGGAGTGGCCGTATTGCGTCCGTTTGGCTTATTTCGTCTCGTTTACTTAACTGTAATGGTTCCTTGTGTGTTAATTTCGAATGAAATCGCTACCACGGGACTCGCATACCGCATTTTCGCAATTAAAATAATGCAGTTTTAGCAGAAACCAACAGCATTTATAGGACGTTATAATCTGAAGTGACGGATGCACATTTGGGGTTGTTTTTTTGGGGGGTCTGGTCCTATATCTAATGCTAATGCCGGGATACTGGAAGGAGAGGAAAAAATCCGAGGGGGGGGCACTGGCGCCATTTCCTCCATCATCCTTTTTGTGAGTCCGGGCCTGTCCTCCGTCTAGCGAGCCCGTGATCGCCCCTGTGTCTCCGGGGCTTTCTCCTGCCGGGTAGACGTCCTCCAGCCGCCGCACGCACGCCATCTGCTCTATGGCGATCGCCTGTAGTAAGGGAATACGAGTCGGCGTCGTAATTTTAAAGTGCTCCTGCTGGATCGGATCCCCTTTGTCGTCTGTGTAGGTTGACAGGGTGAAGGGGGAGTGAAAAAATCCTATAAACGCCATATAATGGATCGGATGGCAGGCACTTCGTATAGGTGCCGCATCGCGGCTGCGAGCCGCTGTCGTGGCCTTGGGCGAGCGGTTCTAGTTGCATCTTTTATCTTTTTTTATTTTTGTATTTTTTTTCCACCTCAATGCACGACCAGACACCTTCGTAATGGCTATTTGAGCCCCACCCTAGATGAGGCAAGGTTTTATTATTGGATTTTTTTCACTCGCCCACAAACACTTAAAAATTAACCCTAATAATTTGCAGACTTGGGGGTGACTCCTTACTGCCGCATTTTTTGATAAATGACCGGCTACGTGACATGGCCAAGGTGCTTAGTCTTTTTTCCCTTTACCGTAAGATATTTAGGAGTTATTTCCCCCTTCTGCTCACGTCTTTTCCTTGTATCCTAATTACCAGTTCATGCCGAGATGGGCGCACGTACTGCAAAATACCAGCCATGTACGGGAGGGGGGGCATTCAGCGAGGCATTATTTATGCGGTCTAAAATGGCGCTTTGGGTCGCTCTCGGGAAAAGATCACCGCCCGGTACGCAGAATCAGGTCGGGTGCCTCCGATGGCTGGGCGGCCGGCCGAGGCTTCCCCGCTGCGGGCGTGATTTCGGCTCTGCGGCGGCCGCGTTACGCACTTTCGCCGGTGGCCATGTTATTCCGCCGCACTCCTCCCTCTTTCTTTGTTCCACACCTTATCTTGAAGGGGGGGGGGAGAAAGACGTTGCACCCAAGCGTACAGAAAACGTGGCTTGCTGGGAACAAGCCCTGCTTTGCCGGTTTTTTTTATGGATCTGCCTGGATCTCACTGCTGCTTTAAAAAAAAAAAAATTCCCATTAAAATAAAATGCACGTCCGACAGTCGATCGGGGTGTCTGCATGGCGGTATGGTGAAGCCGAGTGAGTCGGCCATCGCCTGGCAAGCCTCGCCAGGCGTTTGACGGGGCAGTCGGCTTGTCACGGGGCTGCGCGGCGGGGTGTGGTTGCTCCGCTCCCGCACATGCGGCCGCATTGATCGGGCCGCTTGGCGTAGCAACGGCCCTCTCTAGCGAATATAAATTAGACTCGATCCACCATTTTGTTCCCAGTGTTAATTTTGAGCCGGTCCAGTTGGCCACCCCCGTGTTATATTATGTCTCTTCTGGCGTTCTCGTTCCATTTGGGCGTATTCCGGCCTTTTGCAGTTACAGCCGCGCTGCCCCGTTACGCCCTGTGCCCCCCGCTATGCGATTAAAGTTCAGCCCTTATCCGCATATCATAAACCCTTATAACGTGATTTAGAATTCGAACTGGAAACTGATAAGGTCTCATTAGCATCTCCCTGGGTGTAACGAATTGTTGGTGACTAGCAACTGGTTTTGTGGTTAAGTGTCTGTGGTATGGGCAATACTGGTGATTCATTTTCCTTACGTTTTTCAGTATTGTAAGTGGCCGCTGTTTAGTGCAGTGTAACTGCAAGGCACCTTGTAGATATAGACGCCGTTCGAACATGGGGGATTTTACCCACCAGAGACCGACCCCTTTGCCAAGTACTGTCCTGTTTGACGGATCACTTGGTTGCTTTGCTGACTAATTTGCAGGTCACCTGACAGTCTTACAATGCTGAGTATTTATTGCAGTGTCACTCTTAGTGATTTCAGATTATAGGCCTGTGTTGAACCCGCTCATGCCTAATTAGTTGTGTACTTTGAAAGGTTACCACCTGGAAGTAAAAGCTTTGGGCCTTGCGTCTGACAGTAATGCGACACATCCTCCTACGCGATGTGGCGCACCTTCCCATTATGCTTCCAGTAGAATTCTGTTGTATTTAAAAGGCAAGAACGTGCACCGTAGACACAATTGTGGTGATTTTTTTTTTTTTGGGAAGGAACATTACCATGTCAACCCTGGGTAGTTCTTGTATCTTGCAAACCAACTTATAATACTTACTCATAGTTTATTTTCTGTTAATACCTAATCCAGTAACTGGTTTGCTGTTCATCTGTTTTATTGAGGTTCATTTCTTAAAGGCATACAAGTTCCTTGTGAAAAATTAGATTCGCAATTCCTACAGCCCTGTCAGATGTTTGGCTTTAACGTTGTGACATTTTGGGGCTCTAGCCAACTTGCATTTGTTGTGGCTGTGTTATAATTGCCTTGCCCTGACTCCCACTTTCTGTATTTTGAATGGGTGTCTAGCAGAGAAACACAGCAATGAAGTTGGTGCTAAAACTTTAGCCTTTGGGCCACCTAGTGGCCAGGCCTGATTATTGGACAGATAACTGATGTGCCAGACATGTATATTTTGCAGTGTTTATGCGCTTGAGGATCAGGAGATGGCAAAACTGACAGTGTTGGTTCTTGGTCTGTGTCGCCCCCCCCCCCGCCCCCTCATGGACATGTTTATTTTGGGGGCGGGAGGGGGGTTGCCAAGTAATGTTCCAGCTGGTGTGTCTGCTGTACCACACTCCTCGGTAGTTGAACAATTCCAGAAGTTCCGGTGGAAGGAAATCCTTATCTCTGCTTACCCTTGCTGTGATGGTGGTCTTATCCTGATCAACATGCATGGTACATTTTTGGTGTTGAGGGTGCATCTAATTTTCGACAATATCTTGGCATTGAATTAATTTGACACTTTTGTTGGTCTTCCACAGATTTGTCCTAGTGCAAGCTGGGTGACTGGAAAACCGTCCACACCAGCAAGCTCTTAAATTTGTCTGCATTCTTCCCACTCCCTTCCTGTCTGTGACCCCACCCTTCCTCTGTAGAAAACACCTTGGGAGGGGGGCATTGTTTGCCTGCCTTTCACATCCTGTCAGTCTGCTTTAAGCTGCAGGCGGTTGCAGGCTGTTTTTGCTCAAACTTTGATATCAAACTTGAGGATATTCGGTTGTCTGACCCAGGTGACTATTCTCTTAGTTTAACGCGCAGCGGGTGTTGGGGCGCGTCCCGGAAATGCCCAAAGGTCGAAATGGTTACATTGGCACAGGCATCATAAACAAATTTTACCTCGTTAAGTTCTGGTTTGGCTGTCATGATTGGACTCCATTGGTGTTAAAACTGGCACTGAAATGTGGTGTTTAACGATCACCATGACTAGTTGTCAGCGTGTACAAGCCTGACTCCGCCAAGTGAATGGGGGGGGGGGGTTAAATTTGGTTTAAATAAAGGTACTCAAGAACTTCAGAAATAATCATATCTAGTGAATGATTTGTTGTGTTGTGGTGAGCTAAAGCTTTACAGCAGCCTCCTTGTCAGAAAGACTAATTCAGAATGCAACACTGCCTCACTTATTTAATCAAATTTTTTGCTGCAGTAATGCATTTTTAAATAACACATTTAACAATTTAATCATTGTCTTGTGGAATCAAAAGCTTACCACTACATTTTAAGGTATCAGTCAGTAAGACTGGTGATATTAGTGTCTTCTGAGTGCAATGTGTTTATGGGAATGTTTTTGACGTCTATAGTTTTAATACTTGCTTTCTGCAGTCCACATCAGCATGCTTGTCCAACTGTAGAAACTAAGCCCTTGGACTTGTGGGAAATCGGTAGGATTTTCCGTTCCACTTGTACATGCAGTTAAACTTGTTGGTCTCTTGCGTACACGTTACGAGAAACCACTGCAACAGTTTGCGATGTTCCGAAGTTGCTGCGGTGGTGGGGGCACACAAGTATGAAATGTGGTCCTAGTCTTTACTCTTAGTCGATTTAAGAAATACCCCCTATCCTGACCTTCTGCATTCCTCCCATGTCAGGCCTCCGGGGTAACAGTCACCGACGACGTGATCACAGTCTTCAATGACATGAAGGTGCGCAAAGCGCAGGCGGGCGAGGAGGAGAAGAGGAAGCGGAAGAAGGCGGTGCTGTTCTGCTTGAGCGACGACAAGAGGAACATCATTCTGGAGGAGGGCCGTGAGATTCTGATGGGCGAGGTGGGGGAGACCATCCAGGACCCTTACCTGCACTTCGTCAAGATGCTGCCCCCCGACGACTGCCGCTACGCCCTCTATGACGCTACGTATGAGACTAAGGAGACAAAGAAGGAGGACCTGGTCTTCATCTTCTGGTGAGGAGGATGGGGTTGGGCTTAGGAGCCGAGGCATATGGAGAAGTGGCTTCTGTGTATGCCGTGTTCTGGATTGAACCCCCCCCCCCCAACCTCTTTCTCCAGGGCTCCTGAGAACGCTCCACTGAAAAGCAAGATGATCTATGCCAGCTCCAAGGACGCCATCAAGAAGAAGTTCACAGGTGAGCGCTGGAGCTCCAGGCTAGAGTAGGGTGCACTAGGACCCTGGGGGGGGGGGGGTAGCTTGTATGAACATGGCTTCTGGCGGCAGTCCCGGGGGACGACTGGCGCGGCGTGAGCTGTGTATGTAACCGTCGCTGCTGTCTTTCAATTTGTACATTTATGGCTGGTCATTTATTGGGAACACAGAAAAGCTCCCTTGAGGACCGTTCTTTCAGAATTACTGTGCCAGATCTTTTAACCAATAAACACAATACCCACGTGTCCTGCCTCATTACAGATCTACAGTACTACAGCCACTTGTCCTTTCAGAGTCATGGAAACTGACGGATTTTCTTTTCCTCCTTTTCCAGGTATAAAACACGAGTGGCAAGTCAACGGTTTGGACGATATCAAAGACCGACGCACCCTGGCAGAGAAGCTGGGCGGCCAGTCAGTGGTCACTCTTGAAGGAAGCCCTGTATCAGTCTAGTCCCAGGCTTCAAGTGAGGCCTGTAGGGGGTGGGGAAACACTACTATATCACATAGGGTTTGGCTGTTCATTCCAGTTTGGGACATAACGGGGACTGGGAAAACGTGCAGGAGGTGGGCAGGGGTGACGGGGTGGGGATGTGTGTGGGGTTAAATATTTCAATTTCCGAAATTTGAGCCTGTCATTTCAATTCAGATACATAATGGAGGACAACAAAATACAAAAGCGATTAATGAAGGATGGTAAACTAAGAAATTGCAGTTCTGAGGGGTTGTGGATGACGTGTAGTTCGATGGGCTATAGGATCTGCTACTAAATGAAGGTGAAGAGGGAACGAGCAATGAGCTCATTCTTGAATATTGCTGAACACTGTTTCTTCTTAATTATCTACCTTTTTATTTTGCCAAACTTCTAGTTTTTACATAATTGTTTAGCTGAGATTAGGTATAATCCAAGGACCATTTGCGTAAAACTTTGTTTTGGTGGGGACATTTTCGGTGAGAGGCCGTATCGCACTTCCGTGATTATTATTTTTTTTCCGTTAGTTTAACTTCGTGATTTAAACATAATTCCAGTTAAATATTACTTGAATATCGTGTGATTCAAACCAAACAAATTGTGTGTTGGGGTGGGTGGGTGGGCGGCAAATGCATTCCTTTTACGAAGACGAATATGGGTATCAACTGACGATGACTGAAATCTGCTACAGGTAGTGATGATTAGCGGCAAGGGTGCAGAGATGAAACGGCCTGAGACTGAGGTCAGAGAGGAGTGGATGGAAGATTTTGTTTCATCTCCTTATCTCTAATAAAAAAGCACTAAACTAACTTTCGTCCTTTTCTTTGCGCCATGCTGTCTGTGACTGTTACCCACTTATGTCTTGCTTACACATTCTCTCCTGACTGATTAATGCCCAAATTTTATATATCTTTTGGAAGTAGCGTAGTGACCTTACACTGTCAGCGTTTGAATTCTACCCCCACTGTGTGCTTAGAGTTGATGTTCTTTTCCGTGTTGTACAGCTGTTAGCCTGGGTGCTCCTCCAGACACCACCCCCACATAGTGCCCCCAAAAAAAAATTATATTTCTACTGAAATTGAAGTGTAAATGCTGGAAGGTTGCAGTTTTCCTGCGTGATTTTGGCGACCCCTGGTGGATAGAGGCGGTATTCACTCTTTCAAGGAAAGATGTCGTATGACCTAACTTTACTATGACTCAGGCCGTTTGAATGACCCCAGGAATACTGAAGATGAATTTAATGTGCATAAGCACGAGTGATGGAATAGCTTCAAAATGCAGCTGGTTACCTCGTGATTTGACTTGCTTTGCATCTTATTGGATGATTCTCCAACAAAAGGAAAATAAAGGGCAAGGAAAGAAATGCAATTGGAGTAACGCATAGGTGTGTCGTTTGTTAAAAAGGGTTAGTCTGTCATTCTTTGTGGGAATGTTTTTAATTAGCCGGAAAGGCAATTCCTTTAGCTCGTAACGTATGATATAGAGTTAGGATGGATTTTCCCTGTTAAGAGTAAAGAATATAAGTAGTGGAGCCACATATCAGTTTTATTCCAAAGAACTCTTCTCTATCTGCAAACGCTGATTCTGTTCTGCTTATCCCGATCTGAGCTCCAACTCAATGATACGCGATGAAAGGTTTGATTAATCACTTTTCAAGATTAGATTCTGTGCTACTTTTCTCCGCTGGGTGGCGCCACACTCTTTCCCCCTTTGCAGCAGAAGGAACAGCCACAGTGAGTATGGCATAAAAGGGGATGCAGACCCACCTATGAGAGTTCTACGTCTCAGTTTTACTTTGCAACTACTATAAATATTTGGCCTAGGCTCATAAGTAGTAGTATTGAGTGTGTCTGACATAATTGAACGTATTTGATTTTTTTTCATACCGCAATTGTGGGAATAAATTTTCTCGTGTTCAGTAAATGGATTGTATACGATGATGCAATCATGACGTAGTATTTTTAAGCTACACTGAGTTATTGCACGCATGGATGTCTTCCCTGCATACATGAATTTCAATCTCCCAGCCCCCCTATTTTTTTTTATTTTCCTAATTTTCAATATCCCCGCCCCCAATTTAAACCATTTACATTTTAATCTTAAGCTGGTGTAATAGCATATTCATGCTTTTTAAGGACTATAATTGTGATGAATACAGTAGGCAAACATAAGTCATGCCCTTGAATAAGGCACGTAAGCAAAATTGCTTCAGTTACTGTATGAAACTGCAAGCTGTGTAAGTCACTTTGACCATAAGAAAAAATTCTGTTACGCAAATAAATCATTAGAACTGCTTTCTCAAAAACCTCTACGTGGCAAACAGGAACGATGATGAGGCAGAAAAAGCACTGCATCCGTACCCCAGCTATCACTGGCTGATGTAATTTATTCCGGTCTTTCTTTCCATAGAACCTAACACCGTCTTTGTTGCTTTTTTTCTGTTACCCGCGTGCCCCGACCCGCCTCCAATTCATGCTATGAATGGGTGGGAATAGAGAGAACGGCAAGCAGGTGGTTATGTCAGACCACTGTCCGGTAGAGGGCGCCACATCTCCCATTCCGCGGCATCACTGGTGCGTCCAAAGACCGGGACGTACCTTCAAGTCCAGTCAAATTCAATATGCATATGACGTGTGAAATTCACCGAAATACACTAGGTTCAAAGTGATGTGTTTAAGCTGATGCTATGAGAAATCACAACTTGTTAGCCAATCCAAGGGAAATTCTGGGATGAACCACTTTTGCTGCAACACCAATTAAATCATTCAAGCGCCAACATACATGGTAGTTTCAAATTACTCACAGCATACTTCCTAAAAGCCACGTCAGTTCTCCGTGATGGTGATGTTATACCATGGCAGGAATTCGGATGTTTACTTTGTCTAGCTAATCGTGTCTGGCTAAAAGATTGTGGCTGGCAAGAGACAAAAACAGCCGTAAATGTTGCAACTACAAAAAGTGAAATTTAAACCGGCTTTTCTAGTTGTTCGGGTCCCACGTCGTCTTTGCGTGAAAATGACAGAGACGATGCAGGTTCGCGCCTCGGGTCGTACCACTGACCATAAGCGGCAATCTGAATGACCTCTGCTGCACTGAAGTGTGACATTCAGAAATTGTAGACTAGGCGTGCTGATGTTACAAGGTAATCATAAATACATGCATTAACATACTATGCTAATGCTCTCTGATAACTCTTAAAACATTTCAAGCGGATATAAAGAATGGATGTGTATAATACTCTTAATGTTATCCTACCTGAAGGCAAACTTCATATTTTAGATTTCTCCATGGTACATAATAACAGACAGCGAGAGAGGTAACTGCTGTACAGACACCGATTTCAAACCGATTAGCATATTTTTAACAACATTGATGGAACACTCACCACTTCCGCTCCCTGCTTATTCTTTCGAGAGAATTGTTTTTTAATCCAATTTATCCAACTTCGGTGACAATGTACTCGGTAAAATGATGTAGTAGTGCACTTAATGTATTTAACCAGAAACTAAGTGTTAGTTACGTACTGATCCCACGCTCGTTCATCATTTATCAATCATGACGGTTCATGTATTTATTTTTTATTTCTTGTATCAGTAGTCATTGTTGACACAGCACAGTGTGACATAGCAGGGGGCAACTAATTCAGTGCCCAGGAATCAGTGCTTGGAGGCAGTACCTTGCTGGTCAGGGATTCAAACCTACAACATTAAGCCACCACTGCCCACCATTTCATACCGTTACTATTGATTTGTACTTCAGTAGTAACTGAGTTATTAAGTTACTTGTGCCCCCTCAAGTAATGTTAGCCCATCTCCCAGCGTTTCAAGCATATACAAATGCCGCTTGACACAAACTAGTCTGTGGTCGCCCACTCTGTAAATCCAGCAGTGTGTCTCTGCAGATATTCGTATAGTTCAGGGCAAAACTCGTGCACCATCAAAGTCACTCTTCCTGGAGGAAAATCAGGAGCACATGCAGGACATACACAAAGAAAAAATGGTAAAAATCTGTACCTTTGCTTGTAACTGGGCCTGTACCCTCAAGGGTCTGCTAATTGTACCCTAAGGTGTAGGGAACATTTTGAAGGTACAGAAATGGACTCTGGGGGAACATTTCTGTACTATTGATGGTACTTTGATGCTGTTTGTACCTTTGGATGTTCTTCAGAGTCCAATTCTGTACCTTAAAAGGTACAAGTGTACAGCCCCAGTGACATGCAAAAGTACATATTTTTACCCTTATTTCTGCGAGTGTATAGACAAGACAGACCCTGCACAGTGGTGAATAAAATAGTGATTCACAAACCACTTTGTGAGAATGTTTATTTCCAGGTGAAGACACAAATACAGGTTTTAAAACAGATGTTAAAAAAATGGCAAGAATACGGCCAAAAATAAAGTCAAATTCCTGTGATCTTGGGTAAGAAATGTATGCAATAGTTATAAATCCTGAGAAACAATGACTAATAAATACAATGTGTTTTTAAACAGTACATCTGAATGTTTTCTCTCTTTACATTTACCCTCATTGGTATTGTCCTCTTCCCGAAATCCTCATTACTGCAGTAGTAGTTTGTCATGTAAGGAGTAGGCTTAGTGTGTGTGTCTCATTTTGAAGATATTATCACAGCTATTGAAAGTATAATCATGCTTTTTACACTGTAGTCTCATTCATAAGTCCACCAGTACACTTAAAATTGTGATTTTTTTTCCTGCAGTTTGCAGAAACCTTCATAAGTCTTTTGACCCCCTGGTGTTTGGCGTTTACCATCACCCTCCACCACCATCACAATGCCCCTTGTCTCATTAATTACCCCAAACAAACCCACGCCCTGCTCGCATACACACGCCTAGAAACTGAAACCCCAGTAACAATATCCAACCATTCACGAGTCACAACGGTACAGATAAGAGACAACAAGAAAACGCGACGATATGGGCCGGCCATTTTAAAGATGCTTATATGACACGTGGATAAATTATTCAGGAGGGTAGATGTTTGGCATGAGGCAGGAATGATATGGGAAAGTGACGTAACAATTACAAAAAAAAAAAACGTGATTGCGAGAAAAAAAATGCATGGATGCTGGAAGGAGTTATGTAGAGCTGTGATGACGTGTGAATGTGACAAAACACTAAAATGGTAAGTATGAGCGGTAATCACTTTATCGGATATCACAATAAGAAGTAAACTTTATATAAAAAGAAAAACATTATTCATGTATCTTTCACATTTTCAACCTTGGATGCATTTATTTTCTACTTTTAATTGCGCCAGTAAAGTCTGCTCCATTCAGCTACGTTGCAAAAAAGTTTGCACAACGTTTTCAAAATATATTTATTTTGTTAATTGCAAAATTCAACCAATTATGCAACGATAAAGTATACTAGACCTATTAAAACCTTCGACACGAAAATATTCCTATTTAAATGAAAAGTATTCCCATTTAAAATATTCCATTCTTATTAAATTTAGTGGCAAGGATTTAAACGCTGCTAGAAATTAACGGTTCCCAGAATTAAGCACCAGCGGACGGTAGAGACGCCGAAGCTTTTACCTGCCAGCCCAAGTCGTTCCATTTGACGACTGATTATATCGTCTATCGCGACTGTTAGTCTCCAAACGCCGTCACCAGCTCCCTCTCCTCGTTTCCAGTAAACTACCCAGAAGAAAAAAAAAACCGGTCGGACAGGTAGAGCCGCAGCAGCCGCCTTGGTCAGGTTGTCACCGTTATTTCCACACGCATGCGCCATGTTACCCTCTTTCCTGCTCGAAGGTGCTTTCGTCTTGCTGGGCTTTAATACCTGTTAGAATGGCGATCTAACTAACGGGATTTCTGCGTTTCAGGTAAACCAAAGACCGCAAATGTGAGGGGGCACAGGAAGGCGGTTTTAAGTTCCCAGCTGAGACAAGTTTGTTTAACCGAGTAAATGGTAGAGAGAGAGAGAGAGAAGGATCAGAGAAAGAGGAGAGGAAAACCTTAGAACTTCGCTGATGAATGAAAAAAGGGGGGAGGAGTGTATGAACTAAAGTAACCTAACCTGTGCCGTTTTATTGTACAAAGGAGTTGCGCGCCTCACCTATAAAAGCTGAAAGTAGTTGCTGCGTGTTTTTTCTTTTGCCGATTGCAGTTTTCCTGTTCTGGGAAGTTGGAAAGCGGGAGAGAGGAGAAGTTAGGTTAGCGGAGCGGGAGATTGAAGGATGCCCCGGGCCTTTATGGTGAAGAAGGTGAGCGTTTCACCTGGAAAGCGGAACTGGAGCCAGCTGCCGGACCACGAACGGGGAGAGATCTACGTGCCGGGTGAGATGTGCAAATAAATGCGTCCGATGTTAAAGTGCGGTAGCAAAAGTCACATTAAAATATGTGGAAAATGAGAGAAGGAATAATGTCTTTATTCAGCTAGTTGAAAGACTCGTGTCTTTTATTCTGAAATAAATTCTTGGTAAAAGAAAAAAAGAGCCTAGATAAATCAGATAACGGTGAATACAAAGGGTGCAAATCGCTTTGTGTTGACACTAGGAAAGGTTACCGCTACAGACAACCCTGAAGCGGTTTGAGACCGTAGTTAGTTGCTTAAAATGCAAGAAAATACTCTGGTAACTTATTTACAACTAATGTTGAAAAAACGTTTCCTTATCTGTTCATCTTTAGTCCTAATGGTGTGTATTTAACAAGGTTAGTTGTAACATGATCTGAGTATTGAGAATTTAGTAAATTCTGAATTTAGACTCTGAATTTAGACTGGTTTTAAAAGATTTTGGCGTTTTGGATCCAGTTCAGTGGTTCTTGGCTTTGATAACGGCTTCTTCAGACCTGTTGACCTTTTGGGGAAAATGCCACCTGCACTGTCTTTTGGGTTTTGATTTTGAGGGCTAGTTAATTAGGCTTTTTGTGGGAGGTAATTCTCACAGATGAAGTATGAGACGCGACCTGCAGGTCTGATTCATTCTGTGATGAAAGTCTACGCTGGTTACTTGACGGGTTAATATTTACTGTGCCGAAGGAAATAACGGATCGCTAGCGGTGAGCTCTGACCCAGTTATCCTGCCCTAGTCTTCGGTGTCAGTGATTCTGAAGCGCACGCCCTTAAGTATAATAATGCTTCACTTAAATATTGCGTAATTAGAATGCAGTTCTTTTCTTAGAACCAGAGTTGTGTCCATTATCCTTTATTTAAGTTTGCGGATGTGAAACGTTTTCTTCCGAATCGGGTCCTGTGTGTAAACAGTGTTAACCATTTACCCATCGTATGATTATCTCGGCAACCCCGGATGGAAACCAGGAAAACGAATTATCCGTTTCACGACGCCAGAACTGTTTTGCATAGGCCTACATATTTAAATTTCAAAACGCTATAATTAAGATGTTGACTTTGTAGCGTACAGGCCTAAGTAAAACGACCATTAACAATCAAACCGCGTTGTGATGAAGTCAGCAGATGATTTCAGTTATGGCAGATTGAAAGCAGGTTTGAGTGCACATTGTGATAGTATTTGTAGTCTTGGAGATAGTAAACAAGACGAGTCTCTTATGTTAGACCGTTATTTGCGAACTTGTCTGCAATTTAATCTGGTATTTAACAAAGCTGGTTATTGTTTCGCTGCACGAGAATAAATTGCGTGCAGGGGAATTGCTTTTGGAACCTTAGCAATAACTCCGTTTTAGTACATGCAATCTTATTTTAAGCATCCCCTTAAAATATTCATTAGTCAAGCAGTACAAACAATCATTGGCACAGGCTTTAGATTTGCAGAACAGCGGACTGCGGTGAATGGATAACGTCGGATTATTTTGAACAAATATTTGTACATATTTCAACATTCACGAGGTGGGCACACCTGGATAAGTACACATGAACGCTTTCTGATGGCATAAATGGTTCTTCTTTCTGTGTTTAGTGTTCATTTGGTTTGCTTGCTCGTACTTCTGATGGTGGCAAACGGGTCCATAGGTTCCTGTACTGCAACCCAATCAAGTGAAAATTATGTCAAAGTCTGGGAACTTTTCACCACGTTGTACTTGCACTTGTGACGTCAGCTGCAACACTCAGACAGACGCCCCAAGAGGGAGACCGTGATGCAGTCTGTTTATGTTAATTCTGTTTAAACCAGGTAGATGTCGGCTGCATTTAAAATGGGGAATGAATAGATGTATAAATGGCTTTGTGATAAATATTTCAATTTGACTTAACGGCTGGTCAATAAAATCTTGTGTAACTGCTTCAATAATAATAATAATGCTGTACAGAGATTATTGGTCTTTCTGGGTAGCAGAATTTCAGGAGACCAGTAATGGTGTACTGAACCGTTTCTCTTCCTCCTTTGCCTTTCATCTCAAGGTCTGCCCCATGGCATCGAGCAATCTGAGGCCAGTCCGGCAGAGTCGACGTGGCGCAAGAGCCACGACAAGCACACGCAGATACTCGAATGCGACCTGCGCCTGCAGGCGGCTGAGTTACCTGCGTGCAGCGCCCTCGGTCAGCGAGCTCCGGGGCACGAGGATGGCACTGGCAGCCAAGAAGTCTTCCTCCGTACCAAGATCAAGGTGAGAGACTGCAAATTATTTGTGTGGCAGAAACGGCACCCCCTAGGGGCTGGTGGGTGCAGCAGAAGTTGTGTGGAAAGAAATGCAGCATATTTTGTGTGTGTGTGTGTGTGTGTGAGAAGGAAGATTAAGTGACATACTTTTGCCTTCTGTCTATCTCTGACTCCATCTCCTTCCTACCTTTGCACAGGTAACAACGGGCAAGCTGCCCGTCACAGAGACCCCGTCTCCTGCCCCGGCCGCCTTGTCTCCATCTCCAGCCGGGACGCCTACGCTCGTCTGTCAGGTGTGCCACAAGGGCTTCCAGCAACAGCGCATGCTGAAGCGGCACCTCAAATGCCACAGCGACATCAAGAGGCACTTGTGCAGTTATTGCGGCAAAGGTTTCAATGACACCTTTGACCTGAAGAGGCACATCCGCACGCATACCGGTGAGCATTTTACCGTCACGTTCCAGAACACGCGTCTTTCATGCCCGCCTTCCCACACACAAAGGTATTCCTCTCCAACATCTGCTCGTACACTGATTCGGCACACGCCTCTCTCCATGTTCGCAGAGTCGCACAAATCGCCGGGTGAACTAGTGAAGCAGTTAGGATGTCAACAGAGAACTGACATTTTAATTACCTGTTACCTATACCTGTCTTTACCTAGTTTGACCTACACTGCACTGCAGGCCTGTAGCCTGAAATAAATTTCATGCGGGGGGGGGGGGGCTCCAAGATGGATTTCACCAACCAGGAACCTGAATCAAATTTTGGGGGGGTGAAATTATGTCAAACCCATAATTTCACTACACGCATACGAGCCTGCTATACAGTTACATTCAGGGCAAAAAGTACCTTTCTGTTTGTACTTAAGCTACCTGAATTACATGTTAAAATTTATTTATTATTGTTAATAATAATAATTATTATTGATTGATTGTATTATATAATTAATTATAATAAATAATATTGGTGAGAATATGATTCTGCACTGATTACTCTTAAGGGACATGACAGTATTCACTTTACACGCTTCTTGCCCCCTCGCTTAGCAGCGTGGATGTTCTCCCTCTCCTCCTGTCGATGCTCTCCTCGCCCCCTTACCCCTCCTCCCTGGAGTCTGCCCCGCTCAGCTGTCCCCCCACCCCCCTCTCTCCCCAGGCGTGAGGCCCTACAAATGCAGCCAGTGTGAGAAGGGCTTCACCCAACGCTGCTCGCTGGAGTCCCACATGAAGAAGATCCACGGGGTGGCGCAGCCGTACGCTTACAAGGAACGCCGTAGCAAGCTGTACGTCTGCGAGGAATGCGGCCATACCGCCAACGCGCGGGAGGCTCTGCGGCGTCATCTGGAAACCACGCACTCTAGCGCCGCCCTACTGGCGAAACCAGCTGCCCCTGCAGTTTCTGGTAGGGAAGACGAGGAGGAGAGGGGTCTTCCTTGGCTCCCTGAACTCCCTAAATGGCCATGCTAAGGTCCAGAAGGAAAGAAAGGGTTAAATGAAGAAAAAATGACAATATGGTAACATGTCAGGCTGTTACTGAAGAAACCCAGGGAAGAGGAGCGTTTGGCAATGTGCCGAGAAATACCTGTGACAATGTGAACTCAATGTGACACTTGTTAGGCATGAAACGGTAAGGACTGTAGATATGCTAAGAAAGATCTGGAAGCTCAGAAATGTCCGCAAGTCATAAAATCCCTCAAAGTGCCCTCGATGCTCTATTACAGTTTGGTTCTGCTGAGTTCTTATTGCAGCACAAATGCAGCTTCCCGTGGGAGCACCGGGCCTGCTCAGCTCTGCCTGCACTGGTGCATCCTGCTAACTGGCCCCTGACCAATATTTGGTCACTATATGAACACCTATATGATTCCGTTACCCTGTAGCCTGGATCTATCTGAAGTGAGGGATTAGATGCCGTGGAAATGTTAGACCAGCATATCATTTGCTTAGGACAAGGAGGGAATCGCTGGACGGCTGAAATCCAAGGTCACGTGTCTCATAACAAGCACGTGTCCCAACTGATTAATAAAACCCATTAACGGCGACGGCAAGGATTCTGGCTATTTTAATGTTCGTTAATAAAGTCTTGAACTGGATTAAGCTGCGATCAGACACAGTGTGTCACACTCTTCGGGAAGCCTGTATTGTGCATTGCGTTTAATTTCCTCTGTTTTCGTAATTGACCCGTTCCGTAAAAAAATATACGGCTCTATAAAGAGTCAAACTGTGGGCAAAAGTCGAGATGCTTTGAATGAATTGAGTTTTTACTTTGAAGTGACAACAACCAACCCGTTTCTGGGGGGTCATGCAGCTTCTGGGTGTGTGTAACTGGGATGGCTTTTTTGGGGGAAAGTCAGCCGGCCCAGATTCACGTCGATCTTGCTTATTGCATTAAATATACCAAGGGCCGAGAAATTAATTTTGATCATGTTGGTGTAACTGTTTTCTGAGTTTTTTTTTTAATCTTTGAAGGAAACATGGCAATTAAGCCCCGTTAGCTTTTGAATATACCTCAGTCCGTTACTGTATCTCTCCTGCTGTTTCGCTGATAGCCTTAACCTAAAATTACTTTGTGTGTACTTCAGACAAACAAAAACTGTACACATGTATATGAATGATTTTTTTTTTGTATCTCAATGTTTAGTACTATATGAGTCTTTTTTATAGATGAATATATCTTCTTTCGTAAAAGGCGTTATGGCGTCGATATCTTATTTCGTATTTTAACCCAACGGGAGGTTTTTGATGCAACACTAAGTGGAAATAGGCGGCATTTTCTTTAAATATCTGAAAACTTACGATTTGTTAATATTCAGTCTCGGTACCTCGCGCGGTTTGTCTTTTTCTGGTTCATCCCAGCACTTTCTTCACATGTAAGATGTCGATGATGTGTAAAACTTTTTATTATCGTAATATTTGTGATTCAACATACTGAAAATATGGTGATCCATTCATTTTCTACGGAAAATAAATTTAGGATACTAATGTGTTTGTGTTTTATTTGCACTGGTTGGGCTTAATCATGAATTTATTTGAATTTTATTTTTTAATTTTATTAAAATTGTGCTGGTACCGTCACTGGTAGACCTACATCTACTCGTATGCGTAGGTACCCTGTTTATATTGCGCATTGCACATGAAATGATAACGCTAGTTAATAGTTAGAATTTTTTGAATTTTTGGTATTAAGTGTTCTGTTACAATGTATGTCTTTTTACGCTGGTACCAAACCATAAAAAAAACTTATTAAAATATCCACGCAGTTTTTAAGGACATTTAATAAATGCAAACAACTACTATATGCATGCAGACAAAACTCACAAAAATAGCCATTATATGAAAAAATGAAGAATAAAATCCAAGACTTCTAGTAATGAGATGCAGGATGAGATGTAACAGAAACCTCGCGACGCCGTTCTGCGATCAGCCATGCATATGCAGCGTAAGGTAATGTGCAGAGTCACCTGTGTAGAAATAACATGAGGTATTATTATGAGGTGGGAAGTTCGGCCACTTGGTCCATGGCGCTGTGAGATAATGTGAGCTCTCTGCTCGCATCGGCACAGCTATTACGGATTTTGCGTATTCTCTCCGTGTTACCTCTCGAGGTTTGGGGTCTCTGACGTAATTTTGGTGTGTATTTGTTTGTATGATCTGTGTACTCGAAAATGTGATCTTCCGTTGAACATTTATTACTCTGTCGCGTTTCGCACGCTCGTAAAACAATTTTACCCAAATTAATTAGGGTAATTAAAACGAGAGGTATTATTGATTGCTGGCCCGGATACTGATTAAATATTTTCGAGCAGATATCACTCGGGATTTGTGTAAAGTCCGAGTGTGCGCAGGGAAAGTCGCCTGCCGATAATTTTCTAATTTAACAGTCAATGTGATGTCATTGTGAGGGGGAGACGCCAGGGAGCGTCTTAATTCGCCATCTATTGCGCTCACTCCATCTTCAGTCCATCCCTCCCCCGGCTCCCGTCGGACAGAGCGGCAGACGCACGCACTACCGTCCCTGGACCATTCAGTGGGTCACCACTATCCAAGAAAAACAACTACAGCTGAAAGTAATAACCGTAATAAATAAAGCGGCTGTCGGAGAGGATCGCGGAAAGGGCGAAGGAAGAAGGTGGGATATTGTTTACGGAGGATAATGCGTGAAAGTCGCCTTCGCTGCTGTCGGAGAATCGGAATAGAGCAAGCGGTGGATGGGGTGATATACCCCACAAGGAGGTGCCGAAGCTGGCCCGCCGGGTGGTGCGCGTCCTGGACCGGTCTCCGGTGCTGACGGGCGAGATCCGGAGAGGGGGGAAGGAGACAGGATGCAGGGGGTGACGGTGACCGGAGAGGCGCCCATTCTGAATGGTGGCGGGAGGGAGGAGGTAAGGCAAATGAGTGTATTTTTGTTGGTTTGTAGATATAGCTGTTTATTTGGGTTTGTGTGTGTTTCTCTGTGTGTGATGGGGGAGGGGGATTTGTTTATCTTTGTTCCTGGAATGTTAATTGTCACGTCTGTTTTTTTGTTGTTGCTGCAGAATATTAAAAATGTATTTGAAATACACCGTGCTATTGTAATCGGAATATTTATTTGGTATCTAGTATTATAATATCGATTACGTTACGAGGTTCCTTCATGTCGTCACAGAAAATGTGCTGCATAGAAATTAGGTGAAGGGGAAATGAATGATGGGGAATGACTTCAAGAGTTTTAAACCGCTGCGATTTTTTTCTACCTTCTTGCGTGCATGTTTCCATATGTACGCTATTATCGTTTTATCAAATTATTGACATTGCATGTTTAACAATATACATAAATAGATGTGTTTTTCACGCGGAGTTAATGCACCTGTTCATGTCATCACTCGTCTATACTTTTTCTAAAAATTATTTCGAGTGGTAGCGGTCGTGGGGTATGGGAGAAGACGGGAAGCGCGCTTCTCATCAAACTGCGAACACCGGCTGAACACCGGGGACGAAGAATCGGGGTCAGCTTTTTCCCATACGAGGTTAATTCGCATGGTCAAAGCAGCTCGCTCTGTCGTCTGTAGGTACCCATAATAATATCTCAGGGGCGCACTTATCGCCTTGGTGCGTCGCTATTGCATCAGAATCACGACGTCGAATGACGGCTGTACTTTAATCAGCTCAGCCGGCGCTTTGCTGGCTGTTCCCTGTCCTCTTCTCGTCCCGTCACGCTCCCGGTGTTTCCCCCTCTTATCCACTGCTCCTGCATTGCAGTCGACGACGGTACCCCATCACCGCTGCTTCCATTACCGACCCAACGCCCCAATCGCTTTTTCAAACCATAAAAAAAATATTCCATGTTTATGTATTGCCTATCATCCTCCTTCACACTGGGACATGGCCGCTGAATGTTTATGTCTGGCTGGCACGAAAATTTTATGGTCCAAAACTACCAATCGAGTAAAAAACAACGCAAATGGAATCGGTCTGAATAATAATAATAATAATAATATAGCAGAATATTATTATCAGTGGAAGTCCGTGGCCTTGGTGAGGACTAGGAGGGGGTGGCAGAATTACAATAAAGATTCTGCAAATATAAATATTAGACAACATAGGCCTAATATTATAACATTGTGTAATAACTGTATTTATATTTAGGTATACTGTTAGTACGTTTTTTGGTGCTTCCCAGAAATATCTAGTAAACTATAGAGCAAAGAGCCCAAACAGAACTTTTTTCATAATAACTAGACAGAATTACCAAATGCACATTTTTAGGTGGCTTGGTGCCATTTTCATCTTGTATTAGTGATAACGGCACACAAAAGTATGCCTGTGATTGATATACATAGGAACCTTTTGTAAATTAGCATAAGAACCCAATCAATATGAATTAAAGGAACCCAGTTCCTTTCGAACCTATCTGACAACTACCACAAGCGACTAGAAGAGGCTCGACCAACCAATCAGATGTTAGTCCTTCATCATCTAGTTGCTTTGACCCACCTCCTCTACACTCTGATTAGTTTAGAATCTGTCTGACAACTACCACAGGATCTATGAAGCACACTGCTCTGTATTGTGCATTATACAGCTTAAGTCCTATTGATCCAATTATGTAAATACAGTGCAGGGAATAAATATAGTTCAAAGACTCTGTCAGTATTTGTAGACGGGAAAACTTGGTTGAGAATCCACATTAGTTGCTTTTGTCGTCACATAATCTGGATTTTTTTTTTTTGATCTATAAACTAATGACAGAGGGGGTGTGACACAATGGACTTGGTATCAATTGTCAGTCTTTAAAAAGGAACAAAACTGACAGTAACTCCACATGACGGAAAGCTCTAGCACTTCTCCCTCAGATCAGGCTAATATTTCCAGAACAGAATCTTTTTATTTTTTGCTTGTGAAACATTCATCCAGTGGACGGAAGCCTCCGGACCGTGCCCGCGTATGTCAGGCGTGCCTCACTGCGAGGTTTAATGTTGCTGGAGTGGCTGCATTTGTCTTTGGCCTGGAGCCCAGCAGTGGGGGATTGAGCCTGGCCGTTATGTTAATAACAGGAAATACAAGTGGAGACGAGCTGGGGAAGAGGGACGTGTGAGTCTGCGCCGCAGAACAGAAGGATGTGTGGAAGCATGCGGCTGATGCATAGGCCAAGCGTCCAGGGGAAGCCGCAGAGACTGGACAGAGTGAACTTATTATAGGACGTATATATGCTGAAAGCCGTAAGATTTCTAGGAGAGTTGGGTAGTCATGGGAACGGCCAAAGTCACACTCAGAAGTGCCACAAGTGGTGACCTACCTTCCTGGCACGGGTCACACAGTACAGTACAGTAAAGTACAGTAAAACGGAAAGCGGCGTGGTAAATGGGAAAGGTAGCATTATTGTCATGTCGTTTTCCCTCCAATTAAGCTCCACGCTGAAAGTATCTTTATTGTCATCTTCAGCCACTTCATCCGCGGGTCATAGGCTGAGATGAAATTGCAATCCTGTCAGTCACAGGGCAAGGAAAATGGTGATAAATTTAAATATGATGGACATTTAAGCACGACATGGAGATGTGTATAGGAGATGGATAAAAGACAGAAACAATACAGTTGAGCAAAAGGGCAATGAAATTGAATGGACAGGGATGGACAATGAATAGAATCAAACTGAATTCTATATAATTCTATGTATTATAAATATAATTATAATTTGTGGTCATTGAAACATACAACACTGAAAGCCAAGCATGAGTCTAATAAGATAATGCTGAAGATCGTTTTAATGCAGATGAAAGGCCAACATGGAATGGGAATTTTCCATGTCACAGGCTGGATTCAGGAATGGTGGACGAACAAGTGGGACCAAGCAACCAGAGGAGGCAGGACCAACCAATCAGATGTCTTGGTCCTACCTCATCTAGTTGCTTTGACCCACCTCCTCTACAATGCTTACTAGGGAAGTTAAGGAAGAATGAAAAGTTGCTAGCTAATTTTGGGCAGCATTGGACTGGCTGACTTTGGTGTGGACGGTGGAGACACTTTGGGTTGTAGACAGCTTTCATCTTGGAACAATCATCGATAACAAACGATCCAGCTGTCAAAGAAAATGCTGCTGAATGTGGCACGGCTGAGCTGACAAGCCTCCAAGAACCTAGAAAAAGAGTCTTTGAAAGTACTGACGTGTCTAAGAACAAAGATGAGAATTATTCAGAAAATGGTATTTTCTGTCATTATTTAAGGGTGTCAAAACCGGACACTGAAGGAACAGGACAAGAGTATTGATGCTTTTGAACTTTGGTTCTGGCTATAATGGACATTATGAATGGCGAGGAAAGCAGATGAGTGTATTCTTGACTCTGTTCTACTCAAAGCACAAAATGACCAGATTGTTCTTATTTTGGGCATAGAATGAGACTATGTATTCGACGAGTTCAAACTAGAATGGTACAATCAGCAACATGACTCAGGCTTTGGACTGGTGATAGAAACTTCTGGAACAATGCTGAGGAGTGTTGTCTGCACAATCACGAGGTGTTGGCTTTGACGTGACAGCAAATGTTTTTCATTAACAGATAAAAATCGAAAGCTGTCACGCTCTGTCAAGGAGATGCGGCCATTACTCCATTAAATTCCATGTACTGCATTCGTGTGTCGCTTTTCGTAAGTGTGCTGCGATTGGTTGGTTGGTTTTAAGTCTTCTTGCGAGCACCCTATCAATAAAGGTGGATGACCAGTCAGACACGCCCTGTGGAACAGATGAGCGTGCTTCTGATTGATTGGCAGTTCGACTAACAAATCATGCGACAGCTTGGGCATAAACAGTTTGAAAAGGTGACTGGAAAAATAATGTTCGTCCCCACTGCACGACGCCACCAGACGCTGTCAGTATGGAAGCAGATAATTAATATCCAAGATGCATGTAAAGTTAAAGAAAGGTTTAAATGAGTCGTCCCTGTGATGCATAGCTGCATCATGTAAAGTGCTAAACTATTAGCTAGGATGTGTTACATATATGCAAGCCACTGTATTTTCTCATTATAACCAAGTCTTTCAGGATCGTTCTGAAGTCATGCCACACTATTCCTTAAAATAGATTTCTCTGAGATGGATGAAGGAATGAGAGCAGGGAGGGGATTTGATACAGTGGCAAACAAAGTAGAAAAAGCTTTTTTTTTCATTCCAATTCTCCTCCCCGGAGACACACTTCCTTGACTCATCTCTCCCTCCCTCCTTCCCTCTCTTTCATCCTCTCCTCCGGAGCCTCGAGCTCTGCTTTCTCACTCTCTCGTCTTCCGCCCATGCGCACCCCTACTCCTCCCCGGCCGCTTCTCACACCTTCTGGAAAGTCACATTCTCCCGTTTCGTAACGGGAAAGTGAGATCCAGAGGCGCGGTGATGAGAGTCGAAAGTCGGCCATCTTTGCCCTGAAGTAGCTGCATGCCCCCGAACAGAAGGTCGCCACCTTGGTCTTGTCTGTCTCTTTAAAACTCTAGACGAGTATTACTCATCATAAACAGAGACGTTATACAGCCAGGCATCATTTCCAAGTAGCTAAAAGAATGCACGTGGGCGTCCTCTGGATTGCACCACTGTCATATCGTGTCATGGATGCACAACGTGGGAAATGCAGCAAACCCCAAGCCCTGTTCCCTGTTTGTTACCCAGGGTCGCTAAGCTAACTTCGCAGCTTCTGTTACAGCTTGATCAATAGCCAGGGAGACAGAAGGAGAGAGAGAGAGAGACGGGAGAATGAGGTTTGGAACGTATGATGCTGGGTTTTGCTGGCAAGGGCGTGCGGATGCCGTGATTCCCGTCATGCCTCGCCGAGCGCCTTTCCTGCAACCGCACCTCTGGGCGTGACGCTCGTTTCAGCCCCTGTGGCCCGGGCTTCTGTCAGTTTCCCAGATCTGCCGTCCGCAGGTAAGGCGGCGATTTGAGGACGGTAGAGAGAGGGCACTCGCATCCCGCGAGGGCGCGTCCTGTTGTATCGTCCGCCAAAACACTCGACCTGAATTGGCCCGGTCATCTATCCGGGTGGCTCAAATCGTCGCTTTCGGCTAAAAGCATTTTGTTGTGAAGCAGCCGCGTGATGGTAAAATTACAAGCCGCGTGGGCGTGAGTTGTTTTGGTGTGAATTCGAGGTAGTCGTTCTTGGCTTCCCCTTCGCGGGGGGAGAGCCTGAGACTGGGGGAGATTGCTGACTGGCCGCTTAGCGAGCGTCCGCCGCTAATCGCTCTCCCTCGCACGCTCATTTGCCCTTGCAGCTGCTTGGCCGTCGCTCGTCACCTTGCTTCTGCAGAAGCCATATTTTTGGAGGTCTTTTCCAGGACAGTCAAAATAGGTTGACTCAAAGTAATAGCCTCTTTAACCCCCCCCCAACCACCAAAAGCTATCTGCACTCCGCCTGTTGTCATAATGTAAATACGGAATATTATGGTTGCTGTGGTGATCAGCGGTAACGCCAAGCATGGATGCAATAGCTAAGAATGCACACAGACGTGTGAACTATATATGTACATGTGTGTGTGTGTGTGTGTGTGTGTGTGTTTATGTGTGTGTACATAATATGCATATATGTGCGTGTTTTTTTTTTATCCAAAGTTATTTCTGTTGCCTGCGGATACACAGGCTCACTCCAAACAACTTCAGGGAATTACAGGAGAGAGTCGACTTCCACCCTCCAGGAAACTTGAGCCTGTCCGTATGGTGGAGATGTGGGGCAGAGGCCCTCCCAGGAAGTTGGTGCGCCACCTCTAGGTCGGACGCTCCCTTCCTGACCCTCGTATCTGCTCCTGCATGGGGGGTGCTAATCATTTCACCCCACGACCTCTAAAATAACACTGCCGCATCTCACAACCCCCTCGCAGTGTCTTTGTACCTCCTTCAGGGGTGGTGACCCCTATTTCAGGAACCCCTCTGCTAGGGCGTGTCAGCCGTATCCTTCATCATCTTCATCAGGAGTTGAAAGCAAGCTCAAAGTCCTCTCCCAGAATGCATTTCTTCTGACCACACCTCTGAGTCTGCTCATATCCGCTCTCTTTTAGGAAGGACAAGCCCTCTTAGTCGGATATTGGTGCACACACACACACGTTTGCACTAATGCACCTCTCGCATTTCCTCTCCCTCACATATCTGGCTTATCTCTGCTGTCGGGGGGATTCCGCCACGCAGGATCGACGGAGCCAAGGATCCATCCTAAAAGCAGCTAAATAATTTATCTGCCCGCGGGGCTCCAGTGGCACCCGGCGGCGTGCCCGTCTGCTGCCCGCTGCGGCCAAACCTCAGCCTCGCTCTCGCCCAGACGCCACGGGCTGGAAGCTATAAACCCCAGACCGGCTCTCATTCTGCTCTCCCAATTCAGATGGGGGCCGTTCACGTTTCTGCCGCGGTTTGGCAAAATCCATAAATGCTATGACTGTATGGGTTTGGCACTTTTCACAGTCCGGTGAAAGCCAGGAATCTCCCAGCATGCTTTGGGAAATTCTCTCACCTGTGTGTGTGTGTGTGTGTGTGTGTGTTGTTGGCCAGGAGTATCACTAGAGATTTATGAAAAGGGGGGGGCTAAGC
>JAODJU010000063.1:448358-458810 GCA_026776725.1 Gnathonemus echidnorhynchus
GGGTATGAATGAGAACGCACTATTTGAACTAATTAGGGTGGATTTATTTGGGCGGGCCTAAAGCTTCCCTCAAACAGGCCTAGCAACACCCCCGTGATTGGCTAGTCTAGGCTTAAATTACGCTGACCCCTCAGGACCAGGGCTGAGGATCACCTGGCGTCGGCGAAGGTGCAGACCAGGGTGGCACAGCCGTCTAACAGCGGAGAGGTTCAGGAGTATGATGTGTGGCTGTTACCTTTGAATTTGGGGGATGGTCTGAATCATGTAAAGGATCTTGAGAAAGGTGGTGGCCACTATTTTTTTTTTTTGGGGGGGGGGCATTTTTTTCGAGTGTCTCTGGCGTATGGATGCCCATCTCGCTGTGAGGCCTGTCATTAAGCCAGTCTCTTAATGTCGTCTCGATTAATATTTGTTCGACGATAATGTATCCCGCTCTGTTGCACTTGGGATGGGGGCGGGCGGGCGGGGCTGAGCTGCGACTTTCAGCCACCCTCTGAATAGTACAGCTGGTGTCACTACCTGCATCCCTATACCTCACACCCCTGTTTAGTGACAGCCTAAGGTGTGAAACCGTCCCATAGGGCGGCGATAGAGAGACCCAGCGAGAGGTTCTGTCTTGCTCGCTCTTCATGAAACACACATTAAGCTGATAGCTGGATGCATCGGAGCCGCTGTTTCCGACTCCATGGCTACTTTTACTTTCGTCCTCTGGATTTTTATCTGTTATTTTGAAATTGGGCTCTATTGTCTAAATTGCCTTGTAAGGTATCGTCCAATTTAACTGAGTGGCCCGTATGCAGTTTCTCATGTATAATGTCAGATTTGGGTTCTGTTTTATCTTGCTTCGTTCGCCCTCCTCCTCCCTCCTTCCATCTTGCTCTCTCTCTCTACCCATAATCCACTTAATTTCATTGATTCACTTTCCCTTTAATAGCCCTGTAGCTGAGCTGCTTCCAGTAATTGCCCGTCATTATAAACATACATGCAAATAGCAAATCAGCATTCAGTTCGAACACATGCAGGCAGAATTAACCTCCCAAATCCTTTCTTTATAGAGTACCTGACTACTGCCTCTGTCACAACCAAGGGAATGGCGGGGAGGGGTCCATTTACTGTAGCCGTTGCCCCTGTGTCATCCTGCATTTCACTGATTACTGTGGTTTGGGTTACACTGGAGAAGGAAAGTGTCTTCCCTCCCCTGGAGACCGCCCACTGGGGAGTAGTCTGCTTTTCACAACTTCATTTTTCCCTTCCTGTTATCTTTCACAGTTTAGAACATTGGCTGCATGCAAAAGTTTCTCATTTGCATAAAATGCAGCTAAGTCACACTGGATTAACACCTTCCCTTTCTCTCTCCCTCTCTTTCTGTTCCTTGTTATCCTGCCTTTTTTCCCTGATCCCTCTTCCTCCTACATAATGACTAATCCTAACCCTACTTCCTATCCCCTTCCTCGTCTTCTCTTGTTTTGCTCCTCCCCATAACTAACCCCACCCCAAACCCCGCCCACTCATGTAACCCCACCCAAACTCCGCCCCTCCCCTACAGCAGCGCCCCCTGAAGCAGTCCCTGAGCGGCTCCCTGTGTCGAGAGTCCCACTGGAAGTGCCTGCTGCTCACTCTGCTCATGTACGGCTGCTTCGGCACCCTGGGCTGGTGCTCCTTCTACCGCGTCACTGTCATGGCCGACGACCATGGCTCCGCCTTCTACTACGGCAGCCGCGCCCGCCTCTACCACGACAGCCCCTGCTCCAACGGCTACGTCTATATCCCGCTGGCCTTCCTGGTGATGCTCTATGCCGTCTACCTGGTGGAGTGTTGGTACTGCTACTCCAAGACGGCCACCCTGGCCAAGGTGGAGATCAGCGACGTCTACGAGCGCGTGCAGCGCCTACAGCGGGCCACGCCCTGCATCTGGTGGAAGGCCATCAGCTACCACTACGTGCGGCGCACGCGGCAGGTGACACGCTACCGCAACGGCGACGCCTACACCACCACGCAGGTCTACCATGAGCGCGTCAACACGCACGCCGCCAGCTCCGAGTTCGACTACACCCGGCACGGCGTCAAGGACGTCTCCAAGGAGCTGCTGGGCCTGCTGGACCACCCGGCGACTCGGCTCCGCTTCACCAAGTGCTTCAGCTTCGCCAGTGCCCGTGCCGAGACCGCCTACCTCACCCAGCGTGCCCGCTTCTTTGGAGACAACGAGGGTCTGGACGACTACATGGAGGCCCGCGAGGGCATGCATCTGAAGAACGTGGACTTCCGGGAGCACATGCTGGCCTTCCCTGACCCATCTCGCCAGCCCTGGTACTCGCGGCGCCACGTCTTCTGGTTGGCGTCCATCCTCCTGCTCTCCTGGCCCCTGCGTGTGGTCTCTGAGTACCGGACAGCCTACGTGCACTACCATGTGGAGAAGCTGTTCGGGGAGGGTGAGGATGCCAACGACAACACACCCGAGGATGGGGGCTTCCGGGCTGGTGGGGAGAGCGGGGGCCCCAACTACCGCATGATCTCACGGGTCAATACCGTAGACATGACCGAGCTAGAGTGGCACATCCGCTGCAACCAGCAGATGGTGCCCAGCTACTCCGAGGCCTTGCTCATGGACCCAGACCCCAATGCGAACCCTGCTTTGCCCACTAGGGGGAGCTCCCTGGCCAGGTTGGGGCCCCACAGTGGTGGCTACTTCCTCCAGAACTGCCCCCGCTGCAGGAGATCCCCCAGTAGCGCTTCGCTGCCCTCGAGGGTGAGGGGTAGTGTCTCCATTGCGACAGCAGGGCGCCCAGGGGGCCGCGGGGCCACAAGGCTGGCGCCAAGCCGCAGCGGATTCTCCTTGGGCCGCCTGCAGACGTCGCGCCACGCCTGCCTGTTCCACTCCAGGAGCTTGGGAGGCCTAGGAGCCAGGGGGGAGGACGGGGGCGGGGGGTTCCTGGGATTCGGGGCCCGACGGGATGAGGAAAGCCAGGGTGTGCTGGGGAGAGGGGGGTACGGTGATGAGGAGGAGGAGGAAGAGAGGGCGTCCGAGCAGGATGTGGAGAGGGAGGCAGACACAAATCGGCAAGGAGACAGACCCCCCGAGTACCGCGATGCTCTGTTCTTCCCCTTGCTGATCGTCCACGGGGAGGAGAGTTGCCATGGCGAGGGAGCGCTGTGATGGAGCCGCCGCTGACAGGAACGGGCGTCCGTACCCGGAGAGAGGGATAGGGGAGGGCGAGGGCGGGTCAGGGAGACAGACACGGAGAGGAGAAACAGATCGAGCCTGAGAGGAGAGAGACAGGCGGAAGAACGGGAGGCGAGTGTCAGGGGAGGAGGCGGGAGGAGGAATCGAGCGAGCTTTCAGAGCTCGGGGGACAAGTAATAACCGTGACAGGCTGTCTTCCGAAGATGGACGAACAGGAGGGGCTTTGCACTAAAGGGAATCACGCGGGTGAGCTAATGGTGACTGCAGAGCGGCTCTGTAAAGCTGCCTGTGAATGTAAACCTCACACCAGAGCAGAAGATGACAGCAGCTCGGTCTGCAGGTGGAGGCTGTCGTCTGGTGACGCTCGAGGTGTAAACGTGAGGATCGCTAATGCAGGACTGCTTCAGCCTACCGACCGCTGGTATTCAGGCACTTCCCTGGTAGTGACCTTTGACCTTTTGCATTTAATCTGCGCCAAAATGAATGGATTCCACCCCATTCGTCTCTGGACAATATCGCCTTAAATCGGCGTCATCTTCAGAACGATTCTGGCCCTTTACGTCACACTAGACGACTCTCTCGGTTCTGGGGGGACAACAGCAGAAAAGTCGCAAAGTACGATTTGTCGCGAGTGGCGATTATTGTTCGCCCCGAAACTGCTCTCTTTGTGGGGTCGGGAGTGAGCAGAATGAGCTGGGTGTCTGCTCGGCCCCGAACACATGGACTGTACATTACTCTGTTTCGAAACGAGGCAACAAGGACTTTAGTGTCTCCTGGATACAGCACAAGCGTCTGTGAAATAGCACCCATAAAATGAAATGTACAGACTCTGTGTGGAGCAAGTGTAGAATGTGCCTGCAGTGAACTGCTGGGGGACAGGCACCCCCCCCCCCATCACCACCCCCCAGGATCATCACCAGGTGCACAGGGGATGGCTTTTAGGGTTATGAGTTCTCATGCTATGATTTTTTCCCCCCCTGCATTTAAACTGAAATGGTAAACAAAACTGAGCACAGATAAACAAAACAGCCTCTCAGAGGGATAGGAAGATCTGGAATGGCGATGGAGGGAGAGAGACGTGGGGAGGGAGGGGGGGGGAGATGAAACATTGTACGCGCTGCCTGTGCGTAAGCTTGTCACTGCTTTCTTCCGATCTTTTTTAAAAGCGTTCTTTTGTACGTTCCTTTGCTATGCCGTTCAGCTATAAATGTCGTCCGCACGCCAGGGCAGTAGAATATTGTGATACTCATGAATGTGGTGAAGCACGTGGCTTCGAACCTGCAACCCCACACACACAACTCCCCCCCCCCCCATACATGCCTGTGCCGCACAGTCCCCAGTCGCTTGGTCTGCTGGGAAGGCAAGTCCCTCCAGAGCACCATGGGGTTCATTCATAGGAGACATCGGGTGGTTTTCAGGTCTGGCCCTCGTCCTGAATGCACACGTGATTTTTATACCAGCCGGATGTAGAGGTCACTGCTGGGGGTGGGGAGGGGGGCATACACCCAGAGCGCCCCCAGGTGGAACACACAGGAATGTCTTGCAGTGGGAGGGGCAGTCCTGTAAGCCCCTCCCACCAGGCACATCATTCACCATCTCCCAGATTTGTGTTCAGTTAAGACCTTAACACGCTAAGGCATGTTTGTGAATTTGCGCACACACTCACGTACGGTTAAGAAGCACGAGATGGGAGTGTCCTGTCTCCCTAAGTATGGAGATTAGCCTACAAAACGTATGCAAGCACATGCAAATGCAGAAAAACAGACATCAAGAGCACAAATAAGCACGCAGGAGGAGTGAGAGTGGGGCAGGGCCTCTGTGAGCAGCACCAGAAGCTGGGGTCACAACCTTAGGCTTCGCTGGAGGCCCTGGACCACGATCACATCACTGCTTCTCTGAACACCAGTAGAGGCCACCGTCATCCCAATAGAGCAGGACCACTTAACGTAACACGGATGGTGTCATCTGCCTCCACACATTCTGGAACCTTCCGTGGCCTCTTTTCGGGTTCAGAGTCACCGCGCGTAAAAGTCTCCTCCTCCGAATGCCCATCGGTCCTGTCGGGTCGGCCGCGGCTCTGTTAATGGGGTGCGGAGTGGTCGACTGCGAGCGGGCCTTGTGACCCGTGTCACGACCCAGTGTCCTGATCATTCCCAGGATGGGTCCGGTGTGTTTATTGGAAGGGTGTCTTATGAAACGTCCAAAAGTCACTGTAGATCTGGGACAAGACAAAGGAAGGGGGGGGGGGAGGCCAGTGTGTGTGAGTGTGTGTGAGTGTGTGTGGGGGGGGGTAGCTTTTTAGCTCAGGATCAATATTGTTACAGAGACAGTTACTGGATGTTTTTGCGAGGGAGGGCGAGTTTATTTTTGGGAATGTACTTACAGTTAGACTATAAATTCTCTTTTTCTGGTTGGGTATGAGGTTGGCACAGTGGCTCGGGGGGGGGGGGGGGGGGGGGGGGGGGTAGAGCTGTTGCCTCATGCCTCCAGAGTTCAGGGTTTGAGTCCCATCTCTGTGTATAAGGTGTTTGAATGTTTCATCCATGTTGTTTGTGTTTCATCATGCAGTCCAAAGACACGCCCCTAAATTGTCTGCAGCGTGTATATGTGCCCTGTCTAGGAACCCAGTCCGTGGAAATCACCAGACAGTCCACATCTTATCTGTCTCCTAACTCTCAACCAATCAAGAACTAAAAATACCTGGTAAAGGTGCATCGGGGCTTGGGAGGGAGCAAAAACATGGACCGCCTGTGGGTCCCCAAAGACATGGCTGAGAAACACTGGTGCAGGCTATTCCCCAGCCAGGTCCCTTGCGTTGCCTGGGACAGACTCCCCTGTCACCCTGAGAATGATAAGCGCTTTCCAGATGGTGGAATTGGGTCTCTGTACATCTCATGGAATGGACGTTTCTGTAACTATATTAAATTCATAAAACACTACATGTTATATGAGAGAGTTATTATGTCATTAATTCTCTGCACTTTCACTGACAACGACAAGATGAGTAACTGTAACAGGTCAGCAACGTTAAAATACCTTTGGCAGTACTATAAAGCTCTATGGCTCCCCCAGGTGGCAATTATGTAAAGTATATGAATGTGAGATACAACACTCCACCTTCTAGCTGCTGATTTTGGTCTGGGTTGTGTGTTGGGGGAGGGGGGGGGGCATTTCAGGGGGTACAAAGCTAGGGTACCTGGATGGGGTGCCAGGTGTGTGAATTATTAATTATATGAATCATAGTCCAATAGTAAAGTGGGTTAATGATAGCATTGTATGTCAGCGGTTCCCATTAGCAGTGATTGACAGGGTTCAGTAATCCCGCCCACATTCATATTCCCACTCTCGATTGGATCCCATTAGCAGTGATTGACAGGGTGCAGTAATCCCCCCCACATCCATATTCCCACTCTCGATTGGTTCCCATTAACGGGGATTGACAGGGTGCAGTAATCCCGCCCACATCCATATCTGCACCCATTTCTTCCATCTCACTGCTGGACTTTTAATCACTCTCGACTGGGCTTTTGTTAATTGAATCACACAGTTAATATCTATTTAAACTGAATGCCTTATTCATCCATTCATCCACCTTGTGGTTATTCCGGACCGGGTCACAGAGGGCCTGTATGTCAAGCAGGCGGGCGACTCATCCTGGATGGTTATGACACGGGAACAAGCACTTCTGCCATTTAGCAATGCTAGTTAGTCTAACTCTGTCATTGGACTGCATGAGGAAATCAGAAGGTTTAAAAATTCCCCCTGGGATCAATAAAGTTTCTCTTATCTTATTAGAACCCCAACACTACTGGCGTGAGGCTATAGTGTTATCCACACTCATGGGAGTTATACTTAGCAATAATGCTCTGAGGGCGGAAGGAAACATGATTGGTTCAGAGAGATAACCAATCAGATCTAATTAGTTGGTCCTGCCTCTTCTAGTTGCTTGGACCCACCTCCTCTACAATCTGATTGGTTATATCTTTGAACCAGTCATTTTTCCTTCTGCCCTCAGAACATTTCTGCGTAAGTAAAACTCACAGAAGCGTTATTCACTCTGTGATGGTACTACCTGGATGCCTTATTCAGCTTTATTTAAGGACAATTAATAATCAACTCAAATAATAAACACCACAGTGATATCAATAGAAAATATAGATAGCTAAGGTATTCTATTAATAGGATCTTTGTAATATTCATTGAAATGGTCACTGAACCCTGCTTGATCTGGAGCTAACGTGAGGGTATACAGACCACTACTTCAAATTAGTCCTGCCTTGACTGAACAGAGTCCAAGTAGTTTTTCGGGATCTATGTGACGAGACTCAGTTCACCCTCTGTGCCTGTGATCAGAAGGGTGTTGGTTCAAATCTGGCCTTGGCAGGTCCTTGAGCAAGGTCCTTAACCCCCAGCTCCCTGGGCATTGTGACAGGTGGCTACTGTTCGTTGCTAACTCGCTTTCACCTACAGAGGTTTGAAAGGAATTTTCCCATGGGGATCTATGAAGTTTCAATTATTATCAAAATAAGGCTGTTTGACTGAAACATTATAGGTGCAGCAACTTTCACTAAGAGCCGCTGATCTGGGTGTGTGTGTGTGTGTGTGTGTGATAGCATATAATACATTATGAACATTTAAAGTGACCTTGTGGGTATAGAGCTAATGTCCATTACAAACTGGCCATAAACAACCCAGAGAGACAAAGGAATCAGGACCGTCGCGTTGAGAATTACGCGTGACCTTGCTGAAGGGTACAAGCTGTCTGTATAATCGATGTGTAAGGGTAACCTTTCTGTCGAGCCTATTTTAATTTGTAGGTTCCCCTCCAATAGCTCCGCCATGGTTACCGGGCGGCACTGCCCTTGTAAATGGACCGGGACATAAAGTGAGCTCCGCGCGGCTTTCGCGATTTAAACTCCGCCCACTCGGATTAGCGTTTAACAGCCGTGTCGGGAGATGGCAGCGGACGGCCGATCTGGGAGCTGGCCGGAAGCCACGTTTGACAGTCGGTGATGTGACGCATCGTCACGTGACTCTGCCACACGGACGCACTTCAGCATATAAGGGATTAACATGACAGCAACAGTAACAACCACCACTGTTATTGTAGAATCAATTTATGACAGGTTCTCTTGGCATAAAAAAAAACGCTCATTATTTTTAAATCAAGAAAATGAGTTGAATATTTTAAAAGCTTATAAAGAATTCGTTATTCTAATGAATATCATAATAGCAAGTTGACACCATTAATATTAGTAGTAGTAACATGACTGGTAATAACACCTCAACATATGTATTAAACAAAATTATCCGGGGTCATAGTGTGATTGTAAACTAATGAAGGAAATAAATTATTTTGTGTGGATTTGATGTCTGCTGCTGCTTTCCTATCGGCCGCGACAGATCATGACTGCAATGTGGGAACCGTTTGACCTTTTTTGTACTCCTCCTCTCTTTATTCCTCCGTTCCTCCACCTGCTAGCTGAACGAGGGATTGTAGATCGTCCCCATTTTCCATCGCCTTCTTTTCTCTCTCTCTCTCTCTCTCGCATCCGACTCTGTAATCCGGGTTTAGCGAATGGCCTGGTTTAAGGTTACGTTTCCTGAAGGAGGGAGCGAAAGAGAGAGAGGAGGGGAAGGAGAACGAGCGGCATAAAACCGTACCTGTGCTTCCTTTGATGAATGAGAAACCCCCTGCAACTTTGAGAAGACCACAGAAAGTAAAGCGATAGGACAGAAAAAAATACGTACGGGATATAAAGAGGAGAGAGTATCGAGTGTTAATTCTTAAGCTCATTGCCATTTTAATATCAGGTTCTGGTAAGTTGAGGAAGCTTTATTGTTAGAAATGCCCAGATATTTAATATCATCTGCTAGCATCTTATAGCGTATTCTTACATGCTATGTAATAGTCCGTAGCTCTGAGCACCTGCTGTTTGTGTGTATAGTCTCTGTTTGTACGCGGTAGGCTGGATGTGGCAGCCGTTGGCGGTAGAGAGGGTTAAGGCTCAGTAAGCAGCTTGTGGGCGTCTCGGGAAGACCGGATGAGCTGGGCTGGTAGCAGGCGCGCTGCCCGGGGGCAGCAGGGCGCGTGATTAAGGACGAGCCCCAAAGTGCCCCGCTCATGTTCTCGCAGCGGCCTGGGGGTTGGACTACGACCCGATAGGAATGAATGAGAGAAATCGTTCTGGGCCACGCTGAGTCGATATACTGAGAAGTCTTGTTTCACTCGTTTATTACTGACCTCAGACTAAATGAACAGACTGCATGTTTTGGGGGGCGTGGTCATCTTTTATAATATCATATTAATACACACTGCCCTACCTCTGCTGCCTGGGATCGTCGCCAGCCCCCCCACGACCCTGACCAGGATAAAAGGTTTGAAGATGGATGGATAGACAGATGGATAGACAGATGGATGGGATAATTTATATATTTATTTTTCATCTCATCTCTCCTCCACGTCTCACTGCTTGTCGCATTATATTTTGCGTTACCCTAATAGTTATGTATTTATTTAAATATTTAAACAACTAGATGTTTTCACTGAACCAAAGTCCACTCCTCAAAGGTACAACAGTGGGATTCGAGCAGATAGCCTTTGAACTGTGTGGCCTAATGGTTAGGGAAGTGCACTTGTCACCGAAAGATTGCTGTTTCAAAATCCCTGAGCAAGGTAACGCCCCCAGTCGCTGCTCCCCAGGGGCTGAATTAGCTGCCCCCTGCTATGTCACATATGGGATAAATACAGACGACACATTTCGTTGTTGTGCAGTGGTGTGTCAACAACTGAATCTGGTTTCCATGACGATGCCTCTTGGGTTTTTCTATTGGCTGATAGTATGATTGTCTATCTTCCTGTCTCTGCTCTGCCCTGTTGTATTATAACTTTGGTCCAACACTTAATACTCCCCACCCCACTGACCCCCATGCCTCAGCAGGGCCCCCCTACCCACAGCTTTACTCACAGCCCCGCCCTCCCGGCAGCTTGCGGGCGCCATGGCGACGGAGCAGCCGGATGCACTGGTGCTCGGTGTGGAGGTCCTGCTTGCGGAGGCAGCGCAGGTGCAGATGCGATGCTGGGAGCAGAGCGCGCAGCAGTCTGCTGCGGCCGCCCAGCTGCGGCACGAGAGCCAGGTGCTGCGGGAGCAGTGCGGCGCCGCCCTGGTGGACATGGCTGAGCTGCGCGGGAAGCTGGAGGAGCTGCTGGACACCAAGGCAGCATTTGAAGCCCGGGAGAGGCAGGCACGCAAGCTCAGCAAGCAGCTTTG
>JAODJU010000063.1:463235-484314 GCA_026776725.1 Gnathonemus echidnorhynchus
ACTCTTCAAACATAACATAATGCATTCTTTTATCTCGGATTACAATCGCATCCAAAGCATCGCATGCTCTGTACCTCATCAACTATGATAATCATCGCTAGATGCGTGTTTGCTTTTCAATGCTTCGCTAACAATGATAACATTTAACATTTTACAATAATAATAATCTATTCCAGCACAGCCAGCCTGTTCTGGATAATCGTTTGGGCAAATGGAAATTCATCCTAATTTCGCTCTCGTGGTGATGATGTTAGCATAATGTGTATTACTGCTTTTGCTGTGACGATGGCTTGCATCTCTGCAATGACAGTCACGCCGCTCTGTCCTCTGTGTGCGGTTCATCTGACTCTAATAAGCTGCCCGACTTAACTGGAAACGACGAGCCAGGCAGTCACGTGGCACAGCGCAAATAATGCGCTCTACTGTGGAGAAACTTAAAAACTTCAAGGTGTCCGGGTTTGTCGCTTTATATATTGATTTAAATGTCTGATATTTCACTGAAACAGAACGCGTAACCCATCCCGTCAGTACATTTAAAGTCACAAGTCGCAATATAACTATAGGCCTATGTGACTTATAACGTCTTGCCTTTTCAGTTTCACGTAAAGCCTTGATCTACCCTGTTATCGTAGCTGGACAAAGTTACAGGTAACGCAAAATACTTTAAGATCTTAGTTTTTTCAATCATTACTGTAATTTATGTATCTCCAGTATATTACAGTGACTTTATCAAGGTGCCATGTAACAAAAAGAAGCTTATTAGTGCGATTTCGCATGCGGCTGTTTAAAATGCACGTGCAACATAACCGAGTGCACGCGTTTCTCTTCGTCTGCTTTACCTGAGTCATCGTGAGGGATGCAGCAGAGATAATTCCGCAGATAAAGCAGCCGGAGTAAAGCACGATTTCCAGAGCCAGCAGCCACGGCAGCGCCATCTCCAGCATCGCTCTGCTCCGTCCTTTCGGGCGTCTGACCTCCGCACGGCTCGCGCCTTACGTGTGTATAGTTTGGCCCCCTGAAACTGTCTTAAGTATGGCAGGCTTGGGCTTTGCGCGACAATGTCGCCATTCAGCAGCGCCGATGCAGAGCAGTTTTATTGAATGAGTATTGTTAGGGGGGACGCATTGCAAACGGAGGAGATTAAGCGGTGTATGGCATAATTGCTACAGAAAGATATTCGGTTGCCTAACTGCCTTTGTAAATTATGCCATAATCGACTGTACAAGAGATATATTAAAGATTATTCCAGCATGGTTTAATATACTATAAAAGGAGTTTTCTGTGTCTTTATTACAAAAATTCACTTTTCATTGCTTTGTCAGAAGTTATCAGTAATACAGCTTGTTATAGCGATTTACATGTTTTGGAGCGCATGTTAACCTGTATAGGAAATGCATTTGTTGTAATTTTACGAGAGAAAAAACAGAAGCAAGGTAGCTTCTGCCTGTGTGGGTGACATAGGTCAACTGCAGCTCCACTTAGTTTGCATTGCTGTGCCTGTGACCAGAAGGTTGTAGATTCAAATCACAGGATCGGCAGAGTGATGTCACCATTGGGGCCTTGAGCAAGGCCTTTAACCCCAGTTGCTCCTAGGACTGGCTGGACCTACTTTCTCAAAATGGTGTTACTTCGGATGAAAGCATCTGCTAAAATAAATAAATAAAACGTAACTGTTATTATCTTAGATCACATACAAGCTTGTGATCTATCTAGCTGCCTGTTGAATGACTGATATTTCAGCTTTAATACTGTAATGGTTTTATTTTCATAAATTATTACTTTAACTTGTTTGTCACTATATAAACGCCCTAAAACAGAAGTCAGTTATTCAAATTATGGTTGGAATAAACATTAAGATGGATGGTCCTGACTTGTACTGGACTGTTGGTCTGAACAGTTTTCTCACCAGAAAGCAGCCAGTCATGTGACTAATCCGCTCTGTAATTTGTTGGGAGGCCAGCTTATGGCGTTGCACAATTTCGCGTACATTCTGCCATTGTTCAAGCGGATGGTCCCACACTGTGCCGATGTTGTCAAACTGGAGTTATCCTGGATTTTGTGGGGCCTGGCTATGCATCAGCCGTGAGGTTCTTGGCTTAATTGCTACAGCATATGAATTACTGTGACACCTGGAACTTGTTTGCTTTGGTTGTAAACACAAAACAGCACAATATGCAGACCTAACTATAATTAAAATACAAGCATGGTTTTAATACCACAAGATCAAGTGATGTGGACAATATGAAAACTAAGACTTTAGCTAAATGAACACTATTTTCTGTCCTTCCACTTTAGTAATGATCAGGAACTAGTATTGATGTGGGATCGAGCAGCATATTCTCCATTTAATTACTCCTACCTATCTGACATTGACGTCAGAGCGTGTTTTAGGGGCATAATTCGTCATCTTTATGTGGCAATTTATGCCTGCAATGTGGACACGGAATGCGGTATGATTCCAGAATGTAATGATAGTTCCATTGTATTTCTCATAAGAACACAGGCATCGGTGAGTAATGGAGGGCAACTAATCAGAATTCCGGTTGTTGACGGCACACCCCTAAATGAGCTTCCTCTTTTCGGTAATGCACTCGAATCAATCTCTGCAGGAATACTTCTCATTTTCATCCCGTCCTCATCACTGTTACAGCCCAATTATGTCTAATAACGATAATAACGAAAATGGATGGCGCGATGGCTCACAACTAGACTGCGCTGAGCATATGCATGTGCAGAATCATAGCCTGTTTCGTCTGTGTGTGTGTGTGTGTCTGGGGGGGGGGTGGTTCGGATTGTCTCTGTGGCAAATCAATCTAACTGCATGTTTTGAAACTGCAGTAGGCAATCCGCATGGCAGGGGGATAACGTGCAAATTCCACACACACGGCAGATGTATGAGGCGTGAGGCTGCGTGGTACCATTAGCATTAGCAATATAATATAATAATACTTCGAGATAAATTATACCGCTTGACTATTTTATTCATACAATTGTAAAGGGTAAAAAAGAATTGTACATTCTCTTCAGAGCTGTTACCAAACCACCATGGCGCGGGTTATAGTAAAATGAACAACCCGGGGGCCTATCCGATCTCAGAGGGCAGAGCCACCGCAAAATATTTTAAAAACAAACAAACAATAAAATCTACCAATGGACCCCCCAAGTTCGGCAAAATCCACCAAGGGTGACCTATCTTCCATAATGTATGTTCCCTGTCCGTGATCTTCTCTGTGGTTTTCCGTTATTTCCCTTCCTTTGGTCTGTGGTTCCGAGTCTCGGTGCAATTAACAGGAATCCATCCACTTTTAAAAAGCCATTAAGCATGCAATAACCCTGGACTGAAACACTTAAGTGTCATTAAGCGTGTTCAACACTGGTGTTGGAGTACGCCGTCTCCACCGGGTCCGTTGATCAGCAGAGATTCACAGCAGAGACGTGGAGAAGTTGCAGGTGCAAGTTTATTCTCTGACAGATTGTAGATTTAGTACTTTTCCTTCTGAAAAGCTAAAGATAAGTGAAGGCCGCTTGTGTTCTCTGTCTGCTCCCTCTATCTGTCTCAATTCGGTCACCCTGCCCTGCCGGCGTCAGTCAGTTCTTGTTTTGATTAATTATGGCCTTATAAAATTTCAGCCTTATAGATTTATTCCCACAATTTCCCCCTTTCGATCTCCACCAGGAGATCACTGGATACCAAAAGCACTGCTGTAAAATAACCAGTACTTGTCCAGCTTCAGCTGTCCTCAGTGTGAGGTCCAAAGCACCAAATAACCAGCATCAACAAGAGGTTTTAAAAAACATTTTGCAATTAGGTTTTTTTTTTTAGCGTGAACCATGTACCATAAAATATTGGGACTGATTCAGTGCTATTCAGGAATAGTGAAAAATAGAACAGCAGACGAAGCAGTCTTTAACTGTCAATGCGCATGCTCCCTTCATGAGTCCCCGGCTCTGTGCTCCTCTGAAAGGGACCTTTCAGCACCGAGAAATGTCGGACATTTTAATTTACCCGCTGGCACCGGAGCAGTCATTCAGCGCTCAATTGGGTCAGGAATGTAGGCTAGCATTCAGTCTGACTGACGCTATTCTTCCCATAGTCTGCACGTAGGAATGAGATTTTTTTCTGATTTATAGAAATATGAACGTATCTCAGGCTTTTGTGGACTGTTTTTAGAAATCCCGATCAATTGTCGTTAGTGTTATTTAATTTTTCGCTTTTCAGTTCATCGAAGTTTCTCGTTTAAATATGGACAAAATAAACACCCAGCAACAATCTATTTGGTAGTTTTGCACAGTGTCAAAAAGTTGCTGAATTATATTGCTGAATACGCGTTTTACTTTTCAGCCATACATTGAATCAGTCATGCATACATTCAGTAGAAGAGTGTCTTTTCTCTCCTTCCCCTAAATTTTGCTGCTCTGTGCACTATCTGCGAACGGTGCCCTGAATTATATCTTGAGTGGTTTGCACGGATCAGGTGCTGCTGAAAGTATTTTAGAAATGGCGAAGGGTGTAAAGCGGACTGCAAACTGATCTCGGTACATAAATGTATCCTGCGTCTCTCCTCCCTGGGATGCTCATAATTCAGACCATTAGCTTTCTCAACACTGCCAGTTTGGTATGTGATTGATATCTGCCAAGTGCTTAGTGACAATGAAACTTAACTGTACAATTGAGCCGCAATAAATCTAATTAAATTTGACTTCATTGAAAATAACTGGTAATAATCAGGTTTGCCGGCAACCTTTAGAGTACAATAGGGGATTTTAATCAAGAGTTCCACTAATCTGCTCTGCATAATAATATGCTGCCGACAATCAATCAACTTCCAGCCCAAATTGCATCACATTCACGCGGAAACAATGATCTGTGATTGATTTCAGCTCAGGGTGAGAAATACAAAACACGCAAGGGCTTAACAGCAAACAGTGACCAAAGGCCAGGTCCAAATTCTATTTTGTATTTGAACTGAAGCGGGCCATTCAGATGTTTGATAGACAAATTTTAAATCGTCCAACAAAGATCATTTACACTGTCTCCGACATCGGATCCCAGCCTATAGGTGAACAAGTTTAATTGTTGCTATCTTTGATGATTTCATATCAAAATCTAGCTGATGCAAGCATCTAAGAACATAAGGAGTATTACAAATGGGAGGAGGCCGTTGGATCCTGAATAGCTGAGAGTCCATCCGTTGTTAGCCTTTATTAAGGATGTGCCCCGATTTCAAAATTAGGAAGCTTGATTAAAAGCCTCCCCAATCCTTTGTAAAAAAAAATAACAATAATAAAAAAAAAAATTCTCTGTTTTGATCTTAACCAATCATAGACCTTGGTGCTTTTGGGGCTCCTTATAAAACGTTTATAGAATTGCACAATCAGTGACAGTTTCGTCAGTAAGAAATATATATGTTTTCACCACAAGAGGGTGCTGTGGGATATATTTTAATGAGCCCTTTGAAAAAAAAGAACCACGTGAACTTGTAGCGAAAAGCTTTTCGCCGCCGGGAAAATCGACATTTTTGTGTTTACCAGAACAAAGATAATAATCTTACAGTAATATATTGTCCGAATTATTGACAAAGCAAATACATTCTTTTGCAACTCCAAAGCTTTAGTAGTCATAAGCATTCATCAAAACAATTATATTGTTTCATTTCTCTAACAAAACAGAAAACAATGTGTGATCTGAAAATGGCTTACTTAAAAGCCACAGTCCCTGACAGAAAAGTAGCCGCTGCTGGATTGTGGTACACAAGATCTTTTTTTAAGGCACCCTGAAACTCAGCCAAATTCAGGGTTATATAATGTAGCTCCACCTGATGTCGGAGATATAGGTCACATTTAATTTAAGACCGGAATCACCTTGCATTTCTCAAAATGCTGATTATGAGAATAGGCCACCCATCCATCTTCAAACCAAGCTGAGCAGGCCTGATAGAGGACAGACAGCACAGGGCATAAGTGTGCTGAACACCCTAAACAGGCTGCCTGTATGTTACGAAGCATATCACAGCAGGGAACTGGGAGGGAGCAAAAATGCGCACTGTCTGGCAGAGAGCTGGGGGGAAGCAAAAATGTGGACAGTCTGACAGAGAGCAGGGAGGGAGGGAAAACGTGGACTGTCTGGCAGGGAGCTGGGAGGGAGCAAAAATGTGGACAGTCTGACAGAGAGCAGGGAGGGAGGGAAAACGTGGACTGTCTGGCAGGGAGCTGGGAGGGAGTTTAATTACAGGAAATGTCTAATTAAGCCACACCTATTGCTTTCCACTTGGCACCGTCATCAGATGCCATCCATACAACAAGTCAGGTTCTCCGCACTTCTGTCCTGCTAGAGCTGTCCTGGTCAACTGCAAGTGAAGCGATCGTTAAGGTCAGAAGGTCTGGGAGCAATTCAGCCGCGAAGTGGTCGGTCACACAAGCTCAGAGACAGGGACCTGATCGGCCAACATCAACACCCAACCTGAATGGCAGCAAATCCCACCAGCGAGGTTCCGACATCTTATGGAAATCCTTTCCAGAAGAGCAAGGGCTATTATGACAACAATGGGCCGAATAACTTCATATTAATACCCTTGAATTTCGATTGAGATGTTGGACAAGCTGGTGTCCACATACTCTTCACCATATTGTGCATCTGAATAAATTAATATACGTATGATTCATGCAAAGTGCATCATACTTCTATTTAAAAATGACTTATCAGAATGTATTGTTTGCTGAATAAACCTAACAAACCTAATTATTAAAAAAAACGTAATAAGTTAAAATGACCAGCAGATTTTACTTTTTAAATTCTGCTCTGCAGCTTTTGACCTAAAACGATGAAGTATAATTAAACAAATAATAGGCTCCAAGGAAACCAACTTGGTTTTCCATTTACATGGTCCATCTCCTACCAGAAGAATATATCATTCTTTTTCCTCATGCTGGTAAGCAAAAAAACGCTAACAGTTTGACTTCTTCATTAGGAAGTGGGGGCCGGTCTCTCTCGTTTCGGTTTAAAAACAGCCTGTAACATGTTCCGCCCATGTACTTATCCGGGGATGGAGGGAAGGAGAGAGGAGGAGGATAGATAAACGTCATTTTCCTTGTTTGAGCGATGACCATTAAAATAATGGCTGAACTGTTTTTTACTGTACTATTTAAAGGTCCCATGTGTTTTTAAAAACAAATTTTCCTTACAGTCGTTTTTTTCCTTGAGAGCATCCTGACGTTCAGAATTCAACCTAGGCTATTTTTATGCTTAACATCTTATGAATAAGCAGTACATTTGTATCGAAATTTAAAGATTTGGTGTGTGAAATGTGATGTGCTCGACTTGTATGGTTCAAAAAAATAAACAAACTTGCAGCGCAACGACTAAACTGCAATTACATCAGCTCGCGCGTCTGAAGACCCCTGGTCCACGTGAGAGCACAATGTGCTCCGATGTGTTTACATGAAATTCGATACTCTGATTCCAAGAACTGGAGCGATCAAGGCAAACTGGAGATGTGTTTTTGCGCGAGTATTAGGCTTTGCACCGTTTTTGTACTGTTACTTCAGCCCTCAGACGCATACGGCTTGTGTTACAAGTATCCCTGCACGCTGCCAGGACACCGTGGGATATATTCCTAGAAGTTTTGCGTTCGGTGTTCTGAAATTCAAGATTTTATGTGCGTCCTGTCTCTGTCCTGTTCTGCAAAACAGTTGTATATATCACATACAGAGCGGATGTTTTTCTTTCATGGCGCAACAGGAAATTTGCATTAATAGATAGCATAAATGTTTATGTGGTATCATATTATGGGGATATCATAAACTGCTCCTGTTTGTGGCTCAGAAGATTGTGACAGATACCCTCAATGCTGAACTGGTCCGTATCTCGGTATGGTTACAGAACTCTGCATGAAGGTGGTTTTATAAAGATAAATGCACAATGACCTATGCCATTGTCATGTGTTTGGGACAGTCAAGATCAGGGATAAACACACACACACACACACCACCACCACCTAATCAGTTAAAAACAAAGTTAAAAAAATATCCATATCAAGAATTGTGGAATTGTGGATTTGTGCTTTATCTACAAATATGACCTCTTTGTTGTACACAAACGAATATCGACACAGTAGAACCTTTCTAACACATAAAATGCACAACATTTCAACCGCCCAGTGACTCTGATCAGGATAAATGGTTTTAAGATGGATAGTTCAGGATGGTTGGAACATTTTCAACATTGCCAGACGTCCGCCTAAGATGCAAAGTCCTTATATTGGACACAAAATTACAATGTCTTGGACTTTTTCCGTAAAAGTGCATCTAATTAAGCAGTAAAAATGAAAGTTCTTTTCAGTCGTTAAAGAGTGGACAATTAACAAAAAGACAGGAGTTCATGGCCACACGGTCAAAAGAGAAAAGGTAAAAGAAAAATTGCTATGGGTAACAAACCCAAAATAACTTGTTATCCCAATGTAGGCCAAAGGTTGAGTGTGTGTTTGTGCCGGTGTGATTCAACGTTTGGGCTTCAGCTCAATGTGATCTTTTTAAAACAACGTGGACAGAACTCCCTTTTCATCATCTTACTAAATAATACCTTTGCAATTGTACAGAAAAGTAGTTTTGTCCAAGACAGCTGTGTGTGTAGCACTGGGGTGTTTGCTCCTGGCGTCACCAGACTGAAATTTACACCGTTCATGGATTGCATTGTTAAAAAACGTTTAATACAAGGAGAAAAAGAACCATAAAGTACTTTTCCTCAACTATGTTGTCTTATATGTATACATCTTTCAATAAACAAACATACGAATGAAAAGAACCCAGCTTGTTTATGTAACGGAACACCAGCTCATGAATTAAGGAACGCTATAGATGGGACGCGTAGGCGTGCATCCTGGTTAAGGTGGACCGGTGGAAGACTTTCTATGCGACGTATTAATCCTTGTACACATCGTTTTTATTTTCTCAGTACGACCTACGACAACACAATGAAAAATCGCCGTGAAAACGGTGCCTGTTTGCGAAAGTGCGACAACCTCGGTGCGTTTATTCCTGAAACATAACCTCGCTTACCCACAATTCCACCTTAAGCAGGGGCGGTCCAGGCACTGTTAGAGACGCCGGTTATAAGCGACCATGATCGCAGACCCCCTAAGATTTCTGTGGGTATCAGAGGTATCACTATTCTTGCTGGGTATCGGTTCCCGTTTTACAGGTATTTTAAAATTAAATATATATTTATAACCGCATGTTTAGAGACAATGGGAAAACAGCATCGCAGAAAACGTAACGGTCGTTTGTTTGCTTTGATGTGTGTGGTAATTTTTATTATTTGTAACTAGCTTGTTATAATGCACGCTTTCCCCCATGTATTTCGTTTGCGTTATATTGCTGAAATATGTTACCGACGGAAATGGGTTTATCCGGTAATTTAGTTGGTTTATGCAACTAGATGTCTATCAATACCCGAAAACTAGATTCGTCCGGTTTTTTCGCATCTGTAATCCTCGAAGGTTTTATTAGGTTGGGTCATTATCTAACCGGTTTTTTAAAACAACAAGGCTTGCGCTTCTGTTGCTGCTTCGTGAAAATCGAGTCACTCTAATGATTTGACCTTTTCTCCACAAACCAGCAAACATTGGGCCCCTACGTTGGCAAAATATAATCAGCAATGTCGGCACGTGAGCCGCACTGGGGCGAAAATGAATTGTGTTTAAACGGGGTTTGCCTTCATTTTATCTGGGGTATAGTTTTTCTTTCAGTTTTTGAGCGTGCTGCCCCCCGTTAAAAACGCATCAGAACGGCGTGCACGTGGAGAGACAGGCAGTCATGGGATTGTGATGATGCAATGATGTCACACTGTGACTGCATCACGTCGCTCCGCGCGCCGCACCGAAAAGGATCGCAAACTGGTAGTTTTGCTTCTTAAAATCTTTTGTTCTATGCAATCCTATTTTTTCCCTCCCAGGTTTAATAAATTAAATTAACGTCAGCATCGTCACCATGAGCAAGGACACCGAATTGGACATGAAGGACGTGGCGCTGAACGACGTGGACCCGGAGAAGCAGCCGATGACGGATGGGGCAGCGGCGAACGACATCGCCGCCTCCCCGACCGGCACCGAGAAGAACGGCTGCGTTAAGGTGAAGATCCCGGAGGAGAACGACGCCAAATTCACCGGCCTTTCCAAAGAGGAGCTCCTTAAAGTCGCCGGAACTCCAGGGTAAGAACGGTGTTCTGAGCTACTTTGTCGAGTTAGGCTACCGTAGTACTAATCGATATAGCCCTAACCATAACCCCCAAACCACCCCTAAAACCCTTACCCTAACCCCCCAATAAACCCCTAAAACCCTAACCCTAATCCCAAGACGGTGGAACTGCACATGCGCAGAAAGGCTCGATAGCACGTCTCGATAGGTAGCATTGGTCGATAAAACAACGGCTTTACCGTTCATTTACCACATGATACACTAAGCCTGCATATTTTAATTAATATTTGCATGCTCTTTATTTCAGGTGGGTGAGGACCCGCTGGGCCCTGCTGATTCTCTTCTGGCTGGGCTGGCTCGGGATGCTAGCGGGAGCCATCGCCATCATCGTTCAGGCGCCCCGCTGTGAGCCTTTGCCGGCCTTGAACTGGTGGAATTTAGGACCTCTCTACCAGGTTGGCGATGTGGCCGCCTTCACGGAAGCCGGCAACCTGAAAGGTAAATTGCTACGTATAGTAATTTGTGGACATAGAGGAATGCTGTTGCAGCACCACAAGTTTGGTTCAAACTACTACGTATGTTTTTCTAACTGGCATGATAAAATTAACTGAGAATCCCCCCCCTGCAATTCCAGTTTAAAAATGTTCCTCCATGCTTCATAAGGACTCCTTATGAAAAATGCTCTGGGGGCAGATTGAAAAAATGATCGCGTAACTTTGCCCCCAGCTCAGCTAATTTTATTGCCAAGATTTCAAGATCACGTGGTATAACGGTATTACTGTGATTCCACCAAAGCCTACGCCTGTTCTTAACAGCTGCCCCTGTCCAGTTTTCGAGGCAGAAGCCGTAATGGGGTCAGGTTTCCTGGCTGCCCACCGCAGCCCAGCCTGCATACAGGATTAATCCAGCTGATTTGGCCTCATGCTTTCTCAGCAAGATTTTTTTTTGTTGTATATTTCTGCTTATCTGGCAAGATCCCACTCTTCCTGTCTAATGTGCGTAAATGGACTCGGTGTGCATTTTCCCTTTCACACAGCGACCGTGTGACCCACTGTTCAGAGTCCTTATTGTGCAAACTGAAAAATTATGGATTTTAGTAAATAACAGCATTTCTGTGGCCCATTCGAGGTACGCGACTTTGAAAATGAAATGTTGCGATTCTCTGCTGCACCACAGGTTTAGAGGAGAAGATGGACGCCCTGAATAAGCTGAAGGTAAAGGGGCTGGTTTTGGGACCGATCCACGTGGCTGACAAGGACAAGCTCTCAACCCTCGAGTTCGGTGAGATCGTTGCTGAGGTCGGGACCCTGGACCAGTTCAAGAGCCTGATCCACGCTGCACACAAAAAAGGTAAGTCGGATTTGGCTCTTCCCTAGGTCTGCCTGTGATGCTCTGTTCCTCTGTTTAGGCTTCCACCCCTGTGCAGCCACACTGGCTGTGTAGTTCTTACTCCTTTTCATTGTTTTCTTTACCTTGTTGAGGCCCATATGCGGCTCATGGGAGTTTCCCTTGCACAAAAATTTTCTGAGGGCAGAATGAAAAATGATTGGTTCAGAGGCAACCAATCAAATTGAATTGGAGGTGGGTCCAAGCAACTAGAAGAGGCGGGAACAAGACATCTGATTGTCTTCGAACCAGTCAGGTGTCTTGGTTCCGCCTCCTCTAGTTGCTTGGACCCACCTCCAATTCAATTTGATAATTTTTCGTTCTGTCCTTAGAACGCAGCATGAAGAAATGTGTTTAAATTGGCGTTGCATGGGATTAGTGTTCATAATTTATTATTATTTATTGACAACAGCAACAAAACAACAGCAATAGTAATAATGATAATTTTACTTGACACGTCTCTCACTCAGTGCACATTTACGAACGTTACACTGGAAAGCAAGATTTCTGTGTATAAGCAGAATTATACAAAAAAACAGATCACATGATGCCAAATCAGCTAGATTATTGTTGGTAAAGCTGCATAAGATCGATGGTAAAACTAAAAACCAATCAAGCAGGCATTAAGAATACAAAACATGTGAAGTAATAAATGAGGTTAGAGGCAATGGGGGAGGAAAAAGTGCGACTGGCAAAGTTTTGCATCTTGAGGCGCTTGGTTACCTCTGAACCTGCCTGTAAAACTCAGCAAGCCTGTAATTACCAGCTAACCGTCAGCCGGTCTGCCCACGTCCCTCTAGGCATCTCGGTCGTCCTGGACCTGACCCCTAACTACCTCGGCAAGGAGGCGTGGTTCGCCAACGTGTCCGTCACCAACGTGGCTGAGAAGCTCAAGGTGAGAATCCATGGCTGCCACCTCGTCCACGGAGGCCAGTTCTCTGCCGCGTGTTTCCTGAAGTTTGGGCAACTGGAGCAGCTTCAGAAGATTCGCCTACTAACTTGGCACTTGTGCTTCTCAGTAGTCGATGTAAAATGGTGCAGAGCCAAGGTTGCGGTGGAATAATTGGACATTGTTAAACATGGAGACCTTACAATTCTGCCCAGGTTCTAATGTGTTATTTAGTAATATTGTGTCCAGTTGTCGTTCTGATAATACCTAGAATAACACCCCCTGTCTGCTCTCTCCCCACCCTCAGTCTGCCCTGGTGTTCTGGCTTGACCAAGGCGTAGATGGGGTTAAGCTGTCGGGAGTTGACCGTGTGTTCAGCCTGGTGCCGAGCCTTTGGAAGGACATTCGGGCTATCGTGCAGATGGGTGAGAAGAGGAGGTGAGGCAGATGAGCTCTTTCCTGTGCTTAAATGGGTTTCAGTATGCTTGTAAATAGAATTTGCCTGGGACATAGCTGATAAATTTAGAACTTGCATAACACGTGTATTTAAATCATGTAACTGGTTTTTAATTTCCTGCCATTGCAATGAAATGCTCAGCAGCACCCTCTAGTGGCAGTAGTGATTTCCTGCATCGTAATGTAATGTACTCCTGTTATCAGGCTTCTGATCGGTGGTGTGGACCGAAGGGACGCCGTAGAGGTCTCCAACCTCCTGAACTCTACCGAGGTCGACCTGCTTCTCTCCGGCGTCCTGCAGTCCAGCTGCAGTCCGAAGGACGGCGGCGGCGAGTTTTGCGTGGAGTGTGTGCAGGCCATCCAGGAGCTGTACTCCGCACAGGCGCAGACACGGCTGGCCTGGAACCTGGGGGGGCGGGCGCACGGTCACCTGGCCTCGCTGGTCGGGCCTGGCCTGGTCAAGCTCTACCAGGTGCTGCTGTTTACGCTGCCTGGGACACCTGTGTTCAACTACGGGGACGAGATTGGCTTGGAGGACCAGGTGAGGAGGGAGGGGTTGGAGCTAGAAGGACAACGCTTGGGGGTGGGGGGGGAAACGACTACATCAGGAATAAACTGCTTGATTCAGTTGTGAGTGACAGATGTTACCTCTCTTTTTGACAGGACACAAAGTTTCCCAGGATGCACTGGGACTCAAAGGACACGAACGAAACTACGCAGGTAATTTCTAAATTAAGTCTTATGACTGGAAATCTGGTGTTTAATCTGCTTCCTGAGATCCTGCTTCAGATCCACTGTAGATGCATTTCCCTAAAACCAGCTGCGTAAAGTCGATCGTTTTTGATACTCAGCATAACTTCATAACTATTGGAAGCAGTTGGCCCTGTTCAGTGTTGCGTCTTTTACTGTATTTAAAATTAAATATCTCTAGGCTGGGGTATAACAGGACAACAGCCTTGTCTTTAACTGCTGCGCCACCTGCTGTCTCACTTCCGCCTTGCGCTGACCCTTTTTTCCCGCCTTTTTGCTACAGGATGAGAGGGTTCAAATTTCCAGCAGCTTATTCAAGGACCTGAGTGAGCTGCGAGGAAAGGAGCGTTCCCTGATTCACGGCGCCTTCGACGTGATCCACAGCTCGAACTCCTCACTGGCCTACCTGCGGCACTGGGACCAGAGCAGCCGCTACTTGGCTGTCTTCAACTGGGCACCCCAGGCTGTGACGCTCAAGCTAACGGGCGCTGACCTTCCTGCCCAGGCCACTGTGCAGCTCAGCACGGACTCGACGCCCCCTAAGGGCAGCACCGTGCAACTAGCGGCACTGGAACTGGGCCCCCAGCAGGCGGCGCTGTTGAGCTACCCTTATAGCTCCTAGAGAATTAGGGTGACGTGTCCGCCTCAGTGTTAAGAAAATGTTAAGTGCTGCAGAGATAGTGCTGTCATTTTAGGTATTTGTGAGCTCTGTGGGTCTCTTTGTTCTCTGGAGTCCATGCATTGGTAGTTTTTTTTAATTTCGTTCATGTAAGATAATTGTAGACATTAAGATGTTACTGTTAGAGGGATGTTTATGGTGCATAAAATGTGCTGAAAATGTCAGTATTGCAAATGTTAACTCCTGTTTTTAGTTTTTAAATGTGAAAATATGCAGTAATTTAGAAGCTGTTAAGGCATGCATTCTGTTCATTTACTTTGGCTGTGTAGAAATGCATTTTAATGTAAAAGGGGGAAAAAAGACTAGAGAAACTACTGACATTAAATAATGCCATATGCACTCTGCAAGTAAAGTAAGTTATTTCAATTTGAAATGACTCATTGAAGCAATTCTGTTTAATTCATCCAAAAAGTCAGTTCCAACCCATATATACCTTACCTTTAGGGTATAATTGGACCATTTCTTCAATATTACATTGGTCCAGAGGAGTTTGTTTTTTTTTTTTTTAAACTTCTCTTCAGAGTTTAGTTTAAGCATTGAGTTAGTGAAACAACAGTTAAAATGAGTGAATGACAATGGAAAAAAAATCTTCATCTGAAATCCAGTGTTAAACCACAAAACAACCAAAATAATTGCAGCTTTCTGTATACTCCCAGTATATTTACGTTAACTATACTGGGAGTTTTCCTATGCCATGTATTGCAAAGGCCATAGTCCAATTGGGGCATTTAATTTGTAAACCAGTACACATCATACTTAATATAAAATATTTACTATTCTGCCCAAGGAGACGGCACAAATTTGTTCTAGACTCAGATCCAGTTGCAATGTCAGTATTCCAGGTTTGGTCAGTTTACTGGTTTGCATAAAAGTTTAAGCAAATCATAACAGAAACACATTTTTTCTGATTATACTTGTTTATGGCAAAAGAAAAACGTTGTTAAAAAATGCACACAGAAAACTGCGTTATTTTCAAATTAGGTTGAAGGTGAATTTTTTTTGTGACAGGATCGTCCTTTATTTGCAGTTGAAGCTGAACCTGGAATAATGTCAGTGTCTTTCTCCTCAACAAAAGCTGTCTGTCTTCTGGCTTGACGCTGCACCTATGGAATCCTATGGTGCTGAATTGTAAAGGGAATGTGCGGACAGATGAGTTAAAAAAAAAAAAAACAGGCACTAACCAAGCAGAACTTTGCACTGGCTTTTAATAATGTAGCAAATTTCGTTATGACTACACGTGTCTGTGCTTGTCAGTCCCTCACAAAAGTAGCCCTTACAGGACTTAATGTTGTCAAGCAAGCGTAACATACAGATTATAAACTAATCATGACCGTTAACATGATAATCTAAACTTTAAACCTAAATCAGACTACTTATCTTTAGATTCTGTGTTATTTGTATTTAAAAAAAAAAAAGTCTTGTCCAAGCTAATGGGCTTAGTTAATAGATGTTGGTTACCTGTAGATACCTGTGGGGGATCAGTATGGGTTGATTCCCAAACGTATAATTTAACATTGTGTGAAATACACTCTTCCTTTTAGATCCCCTTTGGCGTTTAGATTAGGCCTGATGCCTGCCAGTACTATATTAAACATTCAGAACATCAGGCCTTATATTTTATTTAAGTCATGTTGCCTGACTAGTTTATCAAGGGAAACCCATTTTACTGACTACTCCGCGTGGGTCAGTTCATCTAGAAACGTAGACATGTATGTAATTTTATATCGATAAAATACGACAAGGTACCAAATCATTCGCTCGCTGGCAGCTGCAAGTAGTAAATCTTACTACTGTATTTCTTTAATGTGTGAGAGCGGTCCCTCCCAAGCGGGAACTCCCTGACGCATTGCGGGTGGCCATCAACCAATCCGGTGACCCTCAGCGGGTCAGCTGACGCACGAAACAGTGCGTTCCCGCCATACATAAAGTTCCGGATTGCAATGTAAAACATTTCAGGATTAAATAACAATCAATATCAAGGTAATATATATAAATTGAGATGTTTGTTTACAAATAAAGCACACATATCATATAAAGCATGGAATTTTGATTGGTAGACGGAGCAGACATGCTTATTCCAACGCCCTTTCCAATAGGTTAGTCCGTCCAAGTCAAATTCGACTCGCGCTACTCGCCTGTGGCGGTTATCCCCATTCAGCCGACAGCGCATGGATACCAGCGAAGTTGTTAGGAAGTACGGCGGCCGGCACAGGGGCCGCACAACACACGCGGCTTGATCTACGGAGTGCGAAGGAGCAGAAGTGACAGTAGTTAACGGCGTGAGGTGCGGAAGGAAGCGTCGCGCGCCCAATAGTTCACGGAGAGCTCGTCGTTTTCAAACCAGCAATAAAAAGTTAGTTACCAACCGAACATGGTAGGTATACCCGCCCCGTGTTTTATATTTCCGATTATTTTATCGCTTCCGTGTTCTGCAAAGAAGTTTTTAGTTTAACAGCCGGCGGGTGTGGGTTGAGTGGATGAATAGCTGGAAGCGCCTTTGCTAGCTGGTTAGCTGCGAGCACTAGCCGCCGTTGCGTTATTTGATATTGGCCTTTGAAGCTGCTTTTCTTAGGTCTAGTATGTGTATGATTGTACCAATGCTATCAGTGTAGTCATTAATATGGAATCTAATCAGTGTTTCATTAATTAAAATGTTTACTTTGCCGGATATTTGCGATTTTTTAAAAACATCACGGCTAGCTTGCTACATCACGTAGCTCGATAACTAGTTCCCTGACTCGTTGCGTTTTGTTCGCGGCGTGTGCAGCTAAATTTAATTCCAGGTGATCTGCGGTCTTTACCGCAGCCGTTGTGTCAAATTATTTATGGCTACCGTGGTGTTCAGCCCCCCAACCGGCAAAGCCGGGTTGTTGGATTCCAATGCAGTTATGGCAAAATAAGTAGCTAATTAAAATTAAGCTCGTCGCTCGCCTATTATATAATAGTGCAGGTGTGTAGAGACCTGTTATCTCCAGGCGTGTGACTTTTCGTATTAGTCGCGGATCCATAACCGACGGTGCCTTAAATGGCTCTCATTTTCCACGCCCGCTGTTAAAGATGGCCTGCAGAGGTGTAGCGTAGCTGGCCGCCTGCGGTGTGCTTGTTTGACAGGCGCCCATTCGTGCCATTGATCGGTATCGCCTTAACCGCCGAATCGGAGGAGCCCGCAGCAGAATATATTTAGATGTTGATAGTGAGTGGTGATTCTTATCTGCTGCGAAGGATGCCTTATGCCTAATTAAGAAATTAAACTTCAAAAAATATTTGAAATGTTTCTTCTGAGAACGGTTTAGGAGTCATGTTTAAGAGGTTTTTTTCCATTGACATCATTTTGATTGCTTTCTAGGACACTTGCAGACTGATTTAATAATATGCCTAATGTGATGCAAGAACGCCTAATTTTAGATAAATTAACCATCATGGTGCACACTCCAGTAAAACAATTGTGTATTTCTAATTGGCCCTTAGCAAAACACTGTGACTCCCCCAGGCCAATGCTGCATTAAGTCAGTCAGGCTGCCGCTATTGTGTGGCATGTGTTTCTGAACAGCCTGTCATGTTTGTAGTGGGAATGATCCTTTGTTAAACCAGCACATGCAATCTGCTACCCAAGGATGTTCATTTCTTTGTTTTTTCTGTATTTTTTCAGGCTGACCAGCTGACAGAGGAGCAGATTGCTGGTGAGTGCTTAAACAGATTTGGGAAAAAATATACATATGTCTTTACTGTGGGGGTGGTTCAGATCCACTCGAGCCAGACCTGTTAGTTGGAATAGTGTAGGAAGCCCATTCCTCAAGCTGTCTTGCTGTCATCCCTGGTCCTTTTAGCCTGGACACGTTTAGCCACTGCCAGCACTAGTCTGTGTTAAATGTATTATTGGAGATAAGTGCTGCTTTTGATGTCCTATGCAGATGTTTTGTTTCCAGCCAGTTGGTACTGGGACTTCCAGTTTTTGGCAGTGATATCATTCTGAGTCACTATTTAAAATGTGTGTTATCTGTCTTTTTTAAAAATAAATGTCTGGTGTGTTTTCATGTACAGAGTTTAAGGAGGCCTTCTCGCTGTTCGACAAGGACGGGGATGGCACCATCACTACCAAAGAGCTGGGCACTGTGATGCGGTCCTTGGGGCAGAACCCCACAGAGGCTGAGCTGCAAGACATGATCAATGAGGTCGATGCAGACGGTGAGGGATGCACCAGTTCATGATATGGTGGGGGCATGGAGTGAAATGCTGGCAGTGGATTCCTGGGAGGGGGGGACAGGAATCGGCCTATGGGTTGGATGAGTGACTGAGGGATGACATCGTGTCTCTGATTTGCAGGAAACGGCACCATCGATTTCCCAGAGTTCCTGACCATGATGGCGAGGAAGATGAAGGACACCGATAGTGAGGAAGAGATCAGGGAGGCATTCAGAGTCTTTGACAAAGTGAGAACTTTTTAAAATTCTGTCACTAGGAAGCCTAACGTCAAAGCCATCAGAACAGAATAGATCCAGAAAAGTCCATTGTGTGCTGGAAGTTAAGAATATGCTGGTGTAAGGGGTGACTGCTCAGCTTAGGAGGAGAACCATCATGTCAGGGTTTACAGGTAGACTGCAAATGTGTAAACGGTAAATGTTTACTGAAGCTTGCTTTTGTGTATTTTCCTAGGATGGCAACGGCTACATCAGCGCCGCGGAGCTTCGTCACGTCATGACAAACCTGGGAGAGAAGCTGACGGATGAGGAGGTGGATGAAATGATTCGGGAGGCCGACATCGACGGAGACGGGCAGGTCAATTATGAAGGTCAGTGCGCCCCCTGCCCCACTCATGGTTTATCTACAAACTGGTCTTATTACTAAGATGACATTTTATACTTCTGGCAGCAAAAATGAAATTAGGTGAGGAGCAATTATTGGGGTGTAAAAGCTCTCCATGAAAGTCAATCATGTTTGACATTCAATTTTTGTATGTCGCTTACGTGATGCGGATTAACATGCATTGACTTCTTTAATCCTTTTGCCGTTGCAGAGTTTGTACAAATGATGACTGCAAAATAAAACAGCCAATCGAACGCACTGGGCCAAATGGAGGACAGTACCTTCATTATCAACACTCTACAAGCACTCAGATTTTGCATTTACTATTTACTCTTTGCGTACAGTTATTTTTCCATGATTTATTATTTTTGATGCCTTGGTTAATCTATGAAATGACAATTATGTATGTGTATGGTAAATGTGGTGGCAAACCAAGCAAGCTTTTGTTTACTAGGAAAAACATGCATGTTCAGTTCAGGCTTTTTCTCTTTTCTTTTTCCTCCTTGTTAAACTGCTCTTGTGTCCACGTTGTGCGACCTCTGGCTGAATAATGCCCCGCTCTGTCTCAGCACTTCACGGGGAGGGATGTGACAGATGGTGACGACCGGCTGAAGTACGTGGGTAATTCCCAAACTTCCCAGCATCTTGTCAGCAGTCACCCGAATGGGTTGCTTTTCTCAGGAACGTATTTTCGTCTCATACGTGTTGCGGTGGTTTTAATTCAGCATGACATCTATCGGTAACGGCCCAGTTAAAAAAAAAAAAGAAAATCAGGAAAATTTTATTGTCTGCCACATTGAGCTAATCGGCAAGGCTTTATTTCTGAATGACGTGTTGGCTAGACTGAAATCGGGGTCTCCATCAGGTGAAGGGCGGTCAAGTATCAACACAGTGAATGGAATGTCCACTGAGAGGCATTTTTACAAAGAATGCCAATGGTTTATTCCAATCTAACCTCAATTACATGTATTCAGCCCTTATTTTTAGATTATCTAACTACAGTAGGTACAAGCTATGTGTGGAGGGGAGGGTACTGGATCCATTTCCATTTGGTCATCTGTGAGTAGATGCTAAAGCCTTAGCCAATGGACGACTCGATGCCTAGGTTTAGTAGAGAATGTATCTATGGGTAATTATTAGCATTGGATATTTCAGGCAGATGTTTTGTGCTCTGTTATTAAAAGGCTATAAATACAATAGTATGAGAAATGCCAAAACTGCTGGTGACTGACTTCAGCAGCCTAACCAAGCTACTTATTATGCTCTAATTGCTTGGCTACATGCTTAAAAGGCATGTATGGATATGGATTTACAAGCTTTAGTGATTTAGCTGCAAACAAATAGACAATGTCAGCCCTTTTTTCATTATATAGCTTGCTCCTGAAAAATTTTAAATTAAACGACTCAATAAGGCAAATTAAAACTTGATTAAATATGTAGCAGCAACATCTCCCTGTTCTCTTCAACTGCTTCAAATAGAAGCACATACATACTCCAGTGGATCAATCGCTTTGATTTCCATAAGCTGTAGGAACTAGTAATTAATGAAGAAATTATCCGGGTCATTTTATCACTGTTGTGATGAGCCAAACATAGCGCTCAATCCTTACATTTCTCAGTGTGCAATTTTTTTTTTTGTTTAAACTCTTAATCTCGCACAAGGTCTTTTGTTGTTTTGATGAGCTAGGCACTTGTTTTGGAAATTTGTCTCCAGGTATTGTGATCTCGGTCATTGATTTTTTTTTTTTTTTATACCTTTTTTTTAAGCACACTTCAAGATATGTACATAAGATAATCTGATTTCTAGGGGCTGTACTGAGTCACATGGCAATCTATTGCAAATTTTCAATGCTGCCTTCATTCTCTTTTGTAAACACGTTTAACTTGATTCTCAGTTTGAGATTCTGAGTTGCCAATTCCACCCC
>JAODJU010000063.1:484414-494647 GCA_026776725.1 Gnathonemus echidnorhynchus
CCCCCCACTGCTCATGTTGTCTTAAGCATGGGACGTCATGCATTCCATTGCAGATCTGAAGTTAAATTCTTGCTAATAAAACTCTGCGATCAGTGTTTCTAAATGGCCTCCTGTGGTTCTTCAACTTGTGCGTCACTGAAGGCTGATTATGACGCAGGTCTTTGCAACGCGATATATTGCCTCCGTATGAATATTGCTGGTCTGTTCGGTAAACTTGCTTAGTTGCGCGATGGGTGGAGATTACAAAATAATGCATTCTATAGTAGAAACACGATATATCAGAAACGTGGTTGTACAAACGGAAGACGACAAATGTGTCCATTCCACATGAGGGCTTACCGCTTTGAAGATCTACATACAGTGTTAAGATAACAGTTTGTATTTACATTTTGCGCTAAGAATAGGACATCACTTTGCATACACATTCGGGTTTTACTTTTTCTTGGTTCATGTCACTAACACCCGAAGAATAAAGCACATAATTACAGTACGATGACTGCAGCAATCTTTGTAATATTACAGAAATTTTAAAGCCTTGAGATTCTGGTAATTAATTTTCACAGAGCAAGGGCGCTCATTGAGTTTATGGAAGCGACGCATTATTTGAGATTACTTTGCCAACATTTGCAATTAAGAGATCACAGCTAAACCCGACACACCTTAATTACCACAGCTGAATTGTGAATCATAGCACTCCAATAAGTATCAATTTTGCATCAATATTGCCCGCGGCCGCCTTCGCATTTCAGCATTATGTCATTATGTAGGCGGGACCTAGACATCTAGAAGTTTCACCAATAAAAGGTCTGTGGTCTTCAGCCAATGACTGGTTAGATCGGTCGCCTCAACTGTGACAGATGGCGCATGTAGCCAATTATCGACTTCTCTGAGTTTCTGACCATGAGCAAACGGTTTTCATTTCAAGCCTATTACGTTACAGTATTTCCCGAGTTTATATAGCCTCAAGATGACCTACTAATACGTTTATATTTCGTGTTAACCGTGAAAAGATTTTTCAACGGAGCTGCCACTTGACATTCGGCAATAAAAACTCAAGGTAATGCAACATGCTACAGCTACTCAAGCAGGAATATCTGAATAACTGCCGAATCGATCACTTGGGGAAGCAAGCGGTTTTTTAAATCGCTTTTTTGTATACGCTTGCGCGAAAGGAACAATCCAACCTATTGTCTAAGGAAAATAGCCTTCTTTCGCTTTTTCATTATATGTGTAAAGCATCCATCCATTACTAATTTACGAATTTCTAATTACGTATTGGCTCATTTCGTAATGGCCTAATTTACTCTAGATCTAGTAACACTGTCTGCATATTTGGTGGTTTCACTTCGACAGCATAATTTAACGAACCAAATAAGATCAGTCGCTCCAAAATAAATATAAACATCGAAAGACCGCTTACAGATGACTAAAGTCCTGGAACCACGCGTTAATATTTGCGTTGCGAGTTCAAGTGAGATAAATCGTTCAGTGGGCGGATCTTTGCGGCACGAGACGACTCGCTATTGGCTAAATGTCAGATGGGGGCGTTACGGCCAAGGCCAATTACAAGTTCCCGGCGGTGGTGCTTGGGGGCAATTGATACCTGGGCTTGAGTAGGTAGTTTGGCCTGCCGGCTTTTGACGTCTCCGCTCACAGCCATCACCCCCCCGACATATCAGGCGGTAGACTTGGAGAGGAAGAAACGAAGTCAATCGAGGGTTGCTGGACTAGCAAACTGGCGACATTGAAACCACCCGGGCTAGGGGTGTAACACGCACAATAGGGGCACGTCGCGGCTCTGTCAGTGACACCGGCGTGAGAAACTTTTTTTTAAGGGTTTAAACACGACGCACACGAGGCAAAGGTAACTCCACAGAAACATGAGTGTTGTGTTTAGTAAAACAGTTTTGCGAGCCTGTTTTGGCCTGCGTCGCCTACGCACGATGGTGCCCAGCAGTTTGTTAGCTAGCGGCTAAATACATCGGGACAGATTTCTCAGGCCGGGAACTAGTTTGCATGTTAACCACGCACGCAGCCAGCCACATAGCTCGCATTGTGGTTAACCATTGCCAGCAATTATTTTTTATTCGAAATGCAGCCCTGGCACTGAATGACAGTTAGATCCTCCATGTTCAATAATTAAACTTTCCTCGGAAAGCCTTTGATATAGAATATTTAATATCCTATGCGATATTTTAAAAATAAAATTTAAATTGCATCCATCCATTCCGCTTTTCAGTCACTGGATGACCAATTAGGAAAGGTTCGTGAGCTCTTCCGTGATCGTGCGGTTTTCTTTGAACTAGATGCCTTTTGCACATAACGCTGAGATAAGTGCTGTATATGCATTCAGATAAGCCATTAGAAGGTTATATGTTCGCATCCCAAAGTTTGGTTTAAAAATGTAACGCAGCTCAGCGAGATACTATGTGTAAAATGATATGTGAATATAATAAGAGTGGCCAAATTGGCCCGCATGTTTAATTCTGAGTGAAGTGCTGACTCGGTGCTCTTCGTGTTCTGCTGCTCGTTAGCGGCTGCTGCGCCGTGTACCACGTGCGGCTGTCCGTCTAATTTATTTGCTAACGTGCAGTTGGGTATTGCATGCAGTACGTGCGCGCTAAGATTGAGATGTATTTTAAAAGTGGCACAGTAGTGAAAAATGTGTTTGATGTTGGATCTTCTGCCGATAACCCTGATGTGATAGACCTTGGATGCATGGATTGGTGTTCTTATTAGAGTAAATAGTCTTTTTTTTGGTATAAGCTCATAGAAGTCTTGCATCAAAATTAAAACGTACATATTTTACATGATATTGTGTAGGGCTTCTGTACAGTATTTTGTGATGTTACTTCTTGGAAAGTTAAGAATTGATTTTCTTTGTTTTATGTGCCGTTATAGTGTTGGTCATGGTTTTCATTCAGATCCCCAACTGGAACCAGTATTCTGGCATGGTTGTGCGGGCTGAAAGTATTTCTTTGAGTAAACAGCTAACGTCATACAAAAGTCCAAAATATCCAATTTCTTCAGTCAGCATTTATAATGTTGGCCGCCTATCCTGATGCTTTTAAAATCCATGGCACGTTTCTAGCGAAATACTGTTTATATCCAACACGGAACATCTACCCGAGAGTGGCACATTGAGTGGTTTTTTGCTTTGGGCCTCATCCATAATCTTATTAATGTCCTTTTCATACCCTGAAAACTGATGCAGTAGCTGGTGCCAGCTTAAAATCAGTGCTCCCAATCTACCTCTATAGCACAAAGTCTTTTTATAACCTGCTTTTCTTGATGACTTCTCCCGTCATTAGTGTTAGGTGTTTAGAAACTTCACAGATTGGGAGTTAAACTAGGACAGCCATGAATGCAGAGCTGTAACCTTGCATTAATTGCATACTTTACTTTTTTGCAGCTGTTGCGTCGTATACTGAAGCTATAGTCTGAAGTCCAGAAAGAGACTAGACTAATGGTGACTTTTGAATTAAAAATTTGTCAGTCTTGTATCTCCTTTTCCTGATCAGGGTTATGGTATGTGGAGTTATGACGGAGGGTTGTCCCAAACAGGACAGGGCCAGCGTGCACCATAGATGGCATGATAGCCCATTTGATAGCCCATGGGCTGAATAAGATAAAATCCTTACCTTCATATGTGTTCTGCTTTGCCTAACCTGGCTTTATGAGCATAACCATTTTATGGCTCTCTTGGATTGTGTGGGCGCTCACTGTTGACATTGTGGTTTGTAACCTCTGGCCGTTTTGGTAAATCTTTGTTTGAGTTGCCGTGTGTCTGTGAATCACCCCGTCATCCCTGTCATGTGAGCCATGGTCGTCAGCGATAGGGAACTGGAGGAGGGAGCTCAGTGATTTTTGTGTAAGTCAGTCAAAGGTGAGAGGTGGGACGCTGGGGACGTGTCTGTTTGCCCGGTCGCGTGTGGCTCGACACGCAGCTTCGGTATGATGAAAGCAAACACTGAGCTTAGGAGTCAGGCTTGTTCGCCCGAGCTTCATGAGCAGGAAGCCCCTGCTGTCATGACAACGATTTCTGCCAGCTGCCCTCAGACTCTACAACAAGTCTCCTTCCTCATCTCTCATGGTCAAGCTAACTGGGCTCAACTGTGGATCACTATAGACTCGCAAGCTCTCTTTACACAACTCCCATTTAAAAACTTTTATCTGTATATTTCATCTGTATATTTTATGTCTTTCGATTGAGTTTCTACAGTAAATGTTCTGCAGTCACATTCAGCCTGAGGGCGGCTGCTTCCCATGACTTAAACCTTTGAAACTCATAATTGGAGTCAGGAAGGATGTGGCATAAATTGGTAGGTAAGTGCTGTGTGCTTGAATAATTTGGAGAGGCAGGTATTGATAATGTTTTTTTTTTTCTGATTATAAAGCTGGCGTGGATGTTGCCAGATGGGAGTGGATTTGTTCGTACTCACAGGAGAGTGAAACACTCGAGTCAATCACAAAAACACTTTGCCTTTGTGTTTGTTATGACAGTCCAACTTTTGCGCTTGAAAATTGCCGGAAAATGGAAAGCAATTGAGTAGAGTTGTATTTCTTGCCTCAAGCCGATTGGCTGGTATTGAAAGCCTCTGGTTGGCAGTTCTGGTAACGAGTAGAGATTCGCCTGTCTTGTGCAATTAGTGTAGATGAAGGAGAATGGGCTTGTGCTCTTTGAGTGTTTTCCCGTGACTTATGGCTGATTACGTTAGAGCAGGGGAGGGCAATCTTACCCAGAAAGGGCCGCTGTGTGTGCGGGTTTTTACTGCAACTCCCTAATTAGATTACTAATTAGAGGACTGATTGGCTGAAGAGTCCTCACACCTGGGTTTGAACAGCCGACCGAAAGGTTATCCCAAAGACCTGCACACACACCGGCCCTTTGCGGGTAAGATTGCTGCCCTTTATTTCAAAATAGTGCATTTCAGGCATCTGTGCCAAGGAAACGGTCTTCACGTGTATCTGTGGCTGCTGTTTCTTGCTCATGGTGTGCCGCGTACCAAGGAGATCGGCTTGACGCCACGTCACAAGGTCCCGGGTGTGATTCATGGGCGGAAACGACGTCCACACAAAGCACATGTGGACCGAGCGTCATGCTCAGTGGCCTTCGCCACCTCCTCAGTGACCCCCCTACACGTCCACCTTAGCGTACAACGCGACTTGAGCGTCAAACCCAGTCTACTTTCCTCAAACACTCCAACGTGAAGACCATGAGAATCTGCTTGCCCGCGCTGACATGCAGGTATTTATCCCAGACACCCTGTATGACGCCTTTTAGGATTTCCGTGCCGCAGAGATGATTACGGGGAGCCTCTTGTGTGACAGTGTGAGATCTTTGGGTACCTAAGCCTCAACAGACTGATATATTTTTTTTTTTGTGTGTCCTTTAAAGTTTATCGATGTTTCATTGTTGGTGCCTCCCCCAACAAAGGAAGTGTAAGCCCTTCTGCAAGTGATTTTTCCCTTTTCTGTTTGCTGCCCCTGAAGTTCTCAGCTACGGCGGGCGCGAGTTCCCTCTTCCTCAGTCTGCTTTTATGTTCCCGCTCTTTGGCGCGCTGACGCTTGTGTTGCCGGTGATGAAATCCATCCCTTAGTTTCTCCTGTGATGGATCTCTCCGAAGCTCCGGAATTTGTCAAGCCGCGGTTATTCGCCGTCTGCTGCCTCGTTTGTCGTCCGCGGTGGCCACTCTGAAGACTTATTGTTGCTATCGAGCCGTCGGAACCTCGAGGGTATTTTCTTATCCAGGGTCAGTCTGTTTTAGTGAGCTCATTAAATCAACATTGTAAAGGTAAATGGCACCGTTTGCTTGGCTTTTACAGCCTGACAGGGCTCCTCTATCAGGGCTAATGGCGAGGAGGTTCCACACATGCTTGTTTGACCTTGCAGACCAGCCAATGAGATTGTAAATAGGTGTGCGCTGATCAAATGTACCTGAAGGTCAAGTGTTGTAATTGGATGACGTTTGAGCCTGGCTCACGGTGGACTTGCGACGGTAAATGCTTAGCCTCAGTTGTTGCATGGCTGCTTCCTAGGCCTGGGGGGTGTTCCACAAAACGGGATTTCTCAGGTAGCTGGGTTAACTTAAGTTAGAAGTCATGATTGTCCAATAGGAATGTTCCATACTTAAACTGAGGCGTACTGATCCGATATTTGGATTGGCATCGGCACCAATCCATACCTATTAGAAGGATTGGCTGTATGTGACGATTCCAAATCCACATTCAATACGTTATTTAATGTAAAAAGAGAGCCCCTATTTCTTGTTAAATCGATTTGTACAATCAGTCGCATGACAGCTTTTTCCCATTTTAGATTAGTAGATTATTGTGGCTTTCAAGCTGAACGCTAACGCTGCCCCTCAGTCTTTTTGCCACTTGTTGGGTGTGAGCGCAGTGACGTCGCCTGCTGTGATGTGCTGTGCATACCCTTCTCAGTACGAGGAGCATAACATCAGTTAAGAAGGTGACGGTCTGGATGCGTGTTACGCCTTTTCGCGACAGTAGTAGCACGGAGAATTGCAGCCTTTGTGAAAACAACATTTTGAGGGGTGGGAGTAGCATTTAGTGGAAAATCCCGCAACAAAGTGCATGCAGTCGCGCTACACGACGAGAGTAATATGGAAAAAGCAAATGGATGATTTGGGAGTCGCTAGCTTGGGCTGTTTTGCGCACTCGCTTCAGCTTGTGATGCACGAGGGGCTGCGATCGCTGCGGAGTGTAAGCGATGCTGTTGCCAGTAGGAGAAAAAATGTGGGGCATTTTAAGCACTTGGCACTTGCTTATCCTCACTTGGAAGATATTCAGACTGAACTGCAAATGCCTCAAAAATGCTTAAAGCAAGATGTACAAACCAGGTGGAACGGTAGCCTGTGTTATGTATGTTTCTGGTGCCTAATTAAAGATTTTTTTTGGCATAATTTTTTTTTCATTTGTAACAATACATTTATACTTTATTGTATTAAAATATTAAAGTTAAAAGCTCTTGTATCAGAATCTGTATCAGTATCGCTAGTTGTGTATCAGAATTGGACTAGAACAGAAAATGTGGATCAGCGCATCCCTGCTTAAACTGTTATTGAACAATCATGGCTTCTGTCTTAACCCAGCAAACTGTGAGATCTTGCTTTGTGAAACATCCCCCCGGTTTGCCTTGGAAGAGTGGATGAAGAATCATCCATGCTCAAAAGTCTGATCCATGACCAGTCACCCATCATGACCTAAAGTTCTCTTCTGGTCCCATGTTGGGGCGCCAAGCTTTGCTGACTTTTACTAAAACCAGGTAGTTTAGTTTTTGTTGCACTGCTGGTTGCATCTGTGTGTTTATCTCTCGCTGCTTTCCACCATACATACTAGATATTTTGGCTTGTGTATAGTACTGATTTGTGCAAGGATTGCAGGCCTGTAATTTTAGGCTGGAGTTATTTGACTGAAATAAAATGTTCGACTTCAAGCTGGGAACCAGCACTTCAACGGTTAGTAGCCTGTCAGCCTGATTACACCTTTGACTCTTTGCCATTCACCATCTTCTCTTCTCTCTCACATGCCTGCCTCGATCTCATTACCGCGGTTTCTCCTCGCCTGCCTCTCCTCTCCTCCGCCGGCGCCTCCCGTTCAGCTTAATTGACGGCGCTGTCGGCATGCTCGTCTTCATCAGCAGCAGAGTTTCGCCGCGCCGATTCGAGCGAGCGGGTGTCAAGTGGCATCTTGTGACTGTGCACATAGGATGTGTGCTTAGTCATAAGATTCGGTGTTTATCTTATCCCGCGATAAGGTGCCACTTTATCCTATCGCGTCAGGCCTCTGCTCAAGCCCAGTGTGTGTGTTTTTTTTCCCTCCTTCCCCTGCATTTCCCTCCCTTTCACCCTCTCCCTTTCTTCACCCTCTCAACAGTTTCCACCTCCATAATTAAACCTTTCAGAATGTTCTGTGAGCTTCCAGTTATTGGATTCGTCAACCGTGGCCTTTTCCGTGATGAACAGTGAGCTTTGACCTAGTTCTCTACCCTGAGGTGTCGGGACCCGGTGACCTTGAAGCAGCACCGATACCTTTTCTCTGATTAGTTGAATGCCATGTCAGGCACATGACAAACCACTTTTTTTGTTTGGCACGATTCTGTTAAACACTGTAGTTATCAACCAAAGCTCAGTTGATCTCTGGAATCTAAATGCAATGCAAAGCTTTACACTTCAAAGGATAGTCTTACTGTTAGCTGTGTCTTAATTTTGTTTAATGCCTCTACAAGGAAGTCCTGTCCCACTGAAACCAAGGGACGTCTACAGGTCTTGAAGGATAATCGTCTTAGTGCTTTGGTCTGGTTTCCTGTCTATGATGTTGGGGGTTGGCGCTATCATGTTCTGCCTGTAGGGGGCACCTGAATATATCTTCAAATTGTACAGGTGATTTTTCAAGCTTGGAATTTTTCCAGATATTCCCCGATGTCTTCGTTGTGTTGCAGCACAAACAGAAGACAATTACGTTTCTTATTTATTTATCTTTTTACTGTAATAAAGGTAAAGTTCTGGATTATTTAAGTTTTGTTGTTTTCATCAATAGGTCTTTAATCAGAATTCAGTCCAGCCTCCTTCTGTTTTGGCCTTTTCTATTTTTTAATCTGTTTCAATCAATTTCAATCTAGTTATTCAGAAACTTGCATTAGTCGTAAACGCTGCGCCGATAGGTTCATTTACTGTGAACGTATGGTATGAAGAGAGGCGTAATAATGCTTTAATTGCTATCTGCTATTCTCCTGTGTCTCAGACGAGTGTGTGTGCTTATCGAGTAGCTGGCCGGGTCGTCTGTCGAGCTGCTCGGTCGTCCGTTTGAGAAGCGCGCTCGTTCGGCTGTTAATGGATTGACCGTGACGTTGCTCTGCGCTATCTGCAGTGCTAATTGTTATTCCATAATGTGGGGGGGGGGGGAGGGCTGTACTCTTAATGAGATCCTCAACCTGCAGACCTGCAGGGAACCCTTGTGGTTTGTTTACAGCTGCTTCTCGAACCTTTGGCTACATTCTTGCGGCCGTTTTTCTGTGTACCTGTTCTCCGATTCCTGGAGTCATCCGTCTGTCCGTCACCCTGGTCCAGCTCCCAGATTATTGTTGGCAGGATCTCCTGGGTCAGACTGTCCCTCAACTGGTGAGAGAGGTTCTCCTGGTTCTTTCTACGTTCCTAGAGACCAGTCTTCTATTCCTGGGGGTTGTTCTTGTGGTCATCGGTCAGTGGTGAGCAGATGTTTTTGGGGCATCAATTTGTTAGTCTTTCCGGAAAGTTTCTTCATCACCCAGTTTAGATGTTACCTTCGAGATGCAGAAGTACCCAGGCTTCCTCGCGCATACTTGCGGCCTCCGGGCCTCTGGCAGTGTCTTGTGGGGTCTTGGGTGGTCGCCGACCATTGATATGCCCCTGGAGCTCATCCGAGGCGCCGTTTCAGCTGTTTAAGTTGCATCTTCCAGGCTCTGCACCCATCCTGCCTGTCAGGAGCGTTTCCTCTTCCTGCTCCTTCCTCTGCATCCCTGGCCTCCCACAGCTGCCTCACCGCGTTTTCACCTTTAAGCCGAGCGCTAGCTGAACGTGATCCCTGCCAGCACCGGCTCCTGGCTTTCATCCAGCTCTGCCTCCTATTAGCGGAACACAGGCCCTCAGAGGAGCCATCCAGAGCTTTGTAATTGCTGGTCAGTGTAGCGTATGGGGCGGGGGGGCTCCCAGCTGACCCCCTCAAACAAGCTCTCGACTGTAGTGCCTCTGCCTAAAGTTCTTCTGATGTTCCCTCCCAGATCTCCTAGTGCATTTGTAACCCTCCCGTGCAGCCAGCTCTGGTATTTCTTCCCCAAAATATGGCAGTCCCATTTCGGCGCATGTTTACGGCCCGCGCTGTGCTGTCACCGCATCCCCCCCCCCCCCCCCCCCCCCCCCCCCACAGGAATCGCATTCTGCCCGCCTCCCTTCCGGCAGGTGTAGTGGAGCGGTTCTTGCACGCGGACCTGGTGCCAGCCCCGTTCCGGATCCCGTCTCCCTCGCCATCTCACCTCGATTTACCGTCTCAGCTCGGCCATTTTTAGTCGCTTCGCACCTTCTCCTCGCGGTGTCTGTTTTTAACTCGGGCTAACAAACCGAAGCTTTATCATAGCCTGCCGCCAGTTTCCCAGCAACACGCCTTCACCAGGGGGTGAGATGTTTGAGTTCCTCCTGGCACTCGTCTTTGTGCTTCAAATTCCTTTTCATCTTTCTC
>JAODJU010000063.1:548030-582145 GCA_026776725.1 Gnathonemus echidnorhynchus
CCCCCCCCCCCCCCCCCCCACCCCGACATCTGCTGGGATGCCTCTCGGCTAGAAAGGTAACTGGAAACTGGAAACTGCACTGCGAATAACGGAAATCCGCCTTCTCCCAACTAAAAAATGACTGAAAACTAAACAATGACCTCGACTGCGCCGTCATCTGTTTGTCCTGCTCGTGCGGTTTCATCAGAGCCTCGACATGCAGGCAGCAGTTTTCAGATGTATCCTGACTTCAATGGCTGCGGCTCATTACACGGAAAAGCCCCCCCTCCCCCCCCCCGACGGCCTTGGAATTTGGCGGGCCTTGATGGATGTTTCTGTCGGCATGGGCACTGCCGTGGGCAAGCAGAGCGTGGCAGGTTTATAGCTCGCCGTGATGGATCTGACGCGGGGGGGTCGGGGAGGAGGGGTGTGGGGGGGAGGCTGTGAATATTGTCTCTTTTTACCCCACCTGTTTGCCCTATCATAAGCATCAATATCACGGAATCATCTGCTTTATTTAAGTTCCACACAAGTGTGCGGATTTTTATCAACTCTGGTGGCCGCTGCAGTCTTACCGTGAGTAGAGAGTATCTGCATGTGATGGAAGGGGCCCCGCAACGTGCTACACGTACACGGGAGGGTGACTGGGGAGGGGGTGTCGCCTTCAGTAGCACCTGTAGGAGGGGCCAACTTTATCAGCCAATGACATGATTAGAATCGGTGAGTGACAGGGAAGCCGTCACTTTGGGGGGCAATCAGGTTTTAGCTAGGGACAGTACCACTGTGGCCCCACCCCTTTAGAACCCTGCTAAGATGCATGATCCTTTATTTCCGAAGGTGTACTGACAGAGCGATACTGAGAGATAGTAAATGATGAATTTGTTGTGGTGTATATCTGTAATAGCGGTCAGATTTAGCTTTATTGTGTTTTGGTGCATCGGGAGCTGATAGCGGCTATGATGTAGCACAGATTCCAGGTCAGACACTGTGCAGTAACACTCTAATGCCGTGACTTTAATTTGACAGTTCCGCACTGAGCCACAATGAAAGCCCTCAACGTTGGTTTCAGAGGAGGCTTCAGGCACCATCAGTCCCGTTAGACTGAGCTACGGTTCGTCCCATAGGCTGCTTTATAGTTGGCATGTGTGGATGACTTACTTACCTAAGTCATCAATAGCACTTTGGTCAGTTGTTGCACCCACAATCCCATCCCATCTGGTCCCCCCCTCCCCCATCCTCTGTCTTCTCCCAGGCTTCTGGAAGCTTCCACCACCTTCCCAGTTTGTCACCGCTCGTCTCACACTCTGGCCGCGGGGATAAGCCGGCCCGGTCCGGACCCATGATCCGTGGGATCTGCTAGCTTCCTTAGATCCTGGACGGCCCTTGGATGAGAACCGGGCTGGAAGCAGAACAGGATCGTGCTGGGTCAACTAGGATTCTGACCTTGGCTTGGGATGGACCCGGAGAAGGCTTTGGACCGTGCCTGCCATTTAAATAGGACTGGCTTCAGTGTCAGTCTGGGACCAGCATTGGACCGGGCTGTAATCTGGCTCCCCGCTCACGTGTGAGCCTGGCCCACTGCGGTGGACACGCTGGACCGATTCTCTGCTTGTGGCACCAGGAGGAAGGTGACCGGGCCGGTTCAGGAGCAGCAGATGGTGAGATCTCCGATCCAAGCCATCCCCCATGCCCCGAGGTCGCTCACCACGCTTCTCCCATAAAGCCAAATATTCAATTAGGCCTTTTACAGTCCCTTTCGCTCATTACTATTATTAATATCCCCCTGTACCCAGCTCTAGGTTTTCCCCGCTGCATTGTTAGCCTGGAATCCAAGCCCACGCATTGATGCTGTATTTTCTTATGTGCATTGTCTGCTTTTGGCAGGGTTACTGCCTTCTCCATTCCTAATCACACTTCCAGGGCTCGTTTTAAGCCTGAGAAGCAGAGTGGGGGACGGCAATGTGCTCTCCGCTATCATTTATGTGGATGCGGAGTCTATCCCCATTCGGACAAACTCCCACCCTGCGGAAAAACCTCTTAAAAACATACACGCGCACACAAATGGCAATATTTGTGCTGGAGCAGCCACATTATAATCATGCGTTTGATCCTTTGTAGCGCGAATGAATTAAGCGAGCGTTGGGGTGCCTTTCGGCGATACTTTACATGCAACAAGAAACGAGATTGGGGCGCAGAGCATTATGGGAGGAATATATTAAGAAAGGCGACGAGGCTGATCAAACAGGAAGAAGTATCGGACGGACAGGTACGACACCCGCTATCTGCTCGCTTAGCATATGCTAACCCGAGCGATTAGCATAAATTCCAATAAACCTCCCCCTGCACCGTTTATAGCATTAAGGCAGCGGGGTGTGTGTCTTTCTCAAAGGTACAACTCCAGTTAACAGCCTGGATTGAGATCCGAACATAAGGGTGGCGTCCTCTGTCCTTCTGGGCAAGAGCTCGACCCGCATTGTAATCCCTACATGCTCCGGCGTGTAAATTATTAATCTGTAAATTGTTGAAAGCTATGCAAATTGCCCCAGTTGAACATATCAGCTGAGAGAATAAATAATGTATCGTGTTTTTAATTAAAAAGAAAAAAACAGTACATTTTTCCTCAAGTCACCGATCCAAAACTAAGCCCAGATGCAAATTACATATTTGTTATAAAGCATAAAATTCCTGTAGAAATGCAGCCTTCCTGACCTACCCAAAATCTATTATGCATGGCAACTCGTTAAAATTTATCTACTCTTCTATGCTACTACTAGTAATTAGTCTTTAAGGTCATCCATAACGCTTTAAAGGGCACTTCACTGGACCAACAGTGTGGTTACTTTGTAATGGACAAATATAATATTTACAACAAAAAGTTAATTATAAAACACAGCTAATTTCTGATGCGCGCTATAGGGAATAGGAGAACCGTTTTCAGTTTTATCTTGAGTCTTTCACAAGTTTTCTGCCCCCGATAATGGGGCAGCCGAATCAGTTAACCCTCCCACCTCGCCAACTGTGACTTAAGCTTGCTTAGTTAATTATTGTCATTTCCGGCCCATTAACTCCGGCGCCTCGCACCCGCGCCTCACCGCTAGGCCCCAGCTGATTGGTTAAAGAGCGGACGTGTGTAAGGTCGGTTCTGCTGCGTTTCCTGCTCGCCGTCCCGAAGGTAGCCCTGTCTCCCCCCCATCCCAGAATGCAGAAGACATGGAACACCAGTGATGATCGAGTGCAAGGCACATACAGGCTAAATCACAAACTAGGAGCAATTTAAAACCCCCAGTTCACCCAATCGACATGATTTCCCTGGACCACATCCTCTCTCTCTCTCTCTCTCTCTCTCTCTCTCTCTCTCACACACACACACACAACCTGAATCAAGCCCACATCTCTGGAGATGAGAGGCCTCATCGCTACACACAGCGCTATCTCATGATATCGTGTTGTATGCACACATATGCTATAAAAGACGCTTTAATATTTCAGCAGCTTTTGTCTGGGAATGAAATACGATGTGAAATATTTTCGCTCTATTCTTTCAGCACTACAGTGAGAAAATAATGACGAGTTCCTTATCTGAGTAGGGTGGGATGAGAGGTTGAAAAAAATCTATACCTATATTAATTAAGCGTTCATTTTGTGCGCAGTGCCATAGCTTATGGGAGAACTATTCAGAAAATAATAAAATCATAACAGTGATATTCTTTGATGGGTTACGAGTGGACTGTGATTTGTCGGTTAATAATGTGCTTCGTTGCGTCATAGGGCTTTCATTTATAGACAATAAACCTCCAACGTCGGTGTTAACTGAAAAAAAACTGTATAATTGCGAACACAAAAGAAACCGCGTGTGCTCTGTACATTGATATGAGGAGCTTTTATTGTATCTATTAATGTATATGTCGAATGATTTACTTCCACATAATTTCACAGCCGTCGGTGACGCCATGTTCAAGGAGTTTGAGAAGGGCTTGGCGCCACCTGCTGGAAAAATGTGGTGGCTGGCCCTGAGCCTTCCCAAAAATTTATTTTTTTGGTCGTTTTATTTGTGTTTTTCCTCTGGCATTCCATTAATCTTACCGAGCCACACTTCTGTACTGTCTTCAGTCATTCCCGCCCTGGGATGTGCGCTCCGTTGTTGTCGCGTGATGTTTAGCATAACTGCTTATGCAAATAAGTCTATGTCGGGGAAACTTAGAGCGTCGGGGGCGGTTTGTGGCTCAGCGGGCTGGGGTCCTGTGCCTGTGATCGGGACGCCGCCGGTTTAAATTCCTAGGGTCGCCAACGTGATTTCACAGTTGGGCCCCTGAGCAAGGCCCTTAACCCCCCCCCCCAATTCTTCCAGAAGCTGCCTAACCCTGCTTTCTCGTCTGTCACTTTGAATAAAAGAATGTGATGAATAAATAAAGCGCAAGGCAGAGAGCACAGCAGATGGTATACCAGTCTCATTTATCATACGATTAGGAGGAAAAAAACTCACAGGAACGCTTGTGACCAGATTTAGACTATTAAACCCTTGGAGTAATGCTATCCATTGAGCCTCTGCACCACCTCCAGGTAAATTAAGTTACACACTCATTGCATGGGAGTCATCAGATTTGCATACACAAATGTGAGAGTACTGCAGGATGGGATTATAGCTACGGATGCTTTGTCTGGCTAAGTTAACTTGACTGGCTGTCCCACAAGTGCCCCCTAGAGGTCTGTCATGCACCTACAAGACGCCGATGCTGAGTGTCAACAGTGAGACGCTCATTTGCATTTATATTTGCACTCCTGATACAATGTGACCTGCAATGTGTACTGAAGCCTGAGGGTGGGTGAGAACGGTTGACATTTTAAGCGAAACATCAAAAATATCAACAAGAAAGAAAACACAAAGGCTATAAACTTGTGTCAGAGAAGAAAGGATACTGGTAGGCACTTTGTGATTTAAATCCTTGCTTTGAAAAGGCAATGTGTGACCTTTCTGGCGGTTTCTTCATTGAAAATTTCATCTAAAGAGAGAATTGTAGCAGTTTTGTTTTTATCTTGGATGTTTTACTGAGGTGGTTCAGGTTTAGAGCCTGTAATCTTCCGGTCAATACAGCAGCGCTCTCTGTATCACTTGATTCAAAATGCCGCAGCGCATCTGATATTCAGTCAGCCCGAGCGTTCCCATGATGCACCTCTCCTGGTCTCGCTTCACTGGCTCCCTGTGGGCGCTCGCATCAAGTTCAAGTCCTTGGTGCTGGCTGACAGGTTCATCATTGGACAGGCACCCATCTCCTATGTCCCATCTCACCCCCTTGGGTCACCAATCCAGTGCCGTTGTAGCTCCCTGCACCACACGAGAAGCGTCACTCCAGATGGTTCTCATATGTGGCTCCCCGATTACGGAATGAGCTGCCGAACGACATCTGGTTATCGGCTTCCCTCTCCACCTTCAAGAAAGTCCTCAAGACCCATCTGTTCCATAAATTCCTCTACTAACCTGATGCCTTTTTACGTTCTCCAAATGCTCTTATGTTGCAATTATGTTCCTTGAATAGTCTCATAAGATTCCTGCTTTGTCGGAAATTGTTGTGTAGATTCTGCTCCTGGTTACACTTTACAAACGAATCTGCTAAATATGTAAATGCAGACTACAGCCACCAATTCATTTGAGCAGAGTCTTTGTGAGGATCTCAGACAACACAGGAGAAGTCTTTCACTTCGTTCCCCTCCTCTCTATCCTCTGTTATACCCTGCTCTATAGCTGTGCATTATTTGTAGTAAACAAGATGGATCCAGTACAAACTGAATTTTTAAAAATAGTCTCTATCTATGGTACCTCTCATCAGAAATGGGAACTTCGTAAATTGAAATGGAAAAACTGAAATATCACAATACAAATTGATGCTGTTACTGGTTTTCTTTATAAATTTTATACACGAGGGGCGGTGTAGCACTGCCGGTGGTACTGTCACCTCAGAACTCTGCTAAACATAACTCTGGGGCGCCCTCTAGCGGCTACGAGTTTCGTCCATGTTTCATGCATTTTCTGTAGTATGTTTCTATAACTAGAAAGAATGAAGTACGTACAAGGTGAGTGGAGACGTAGCCTGCTTACACGATGTAATTAAGGACTGCCAAGAAGAGACCAAATACCCTACAAATTGCTGACAATGTACTATGAATAATTTATCTTTGTTCCAGAGATAAATAAAAATTAACTTCAGAGCTACTCCTCGGTATCCGTTCATTCTCTGTACTGAATAAAAACCTCTTCGTGTTTTAGTTTTAATGTAAATACGCAAAATACCGACGCTGTGCCTAAGGTCCAAATAGGTCAAATATATTCACTGAATAAGAATGAAGGGTTTAAGTCAACTGTGACAATTTCACGTGGGCTTTTTAAACACTGATTAGGTGTAGAGATCCATATATTGTTAATGTTAGTTAGTGATTTGGGGTAGCAGGGTAATAAAGAACATTGATTTAGCTGGGAAAAACTGTCATTTGATTCCAAGCAAGGGCTTGAACAAGGCACTAAATTTCTCCAGCTGCATAAAGTTACTTTGGGTGCAAATGTCAGCTAAAGCCAGTAAATGCTGTAGTAAATTTATTGGTGAGATCGCCCGTCCGCAAATTTTCATCAGTGATATACAGCTGAGCGAAAATCCTGCACGCCGGTGAATCATGATGAACCAGAAGCAGATCCCATGCTCTTCGGGAAACTACTTCCTTCGGGTCACCCGGAAGGTACCGCCGTGCGTCTTTTCTTCGGTCTGTCATCACCGCCACTTCCACCACTACCATCATCATCCTGAGGTTGCAGGTCGTCTTTATACAAAAGTAAGTGACCGTCAAAGTAACCGTGTGCCTGCATGGACCAGGAAGATCATCGCTCGCCTGGTCTCCTCCCGCCCAGCGTTTCTTTGCGTTTGAAGCGATTAGCCAGTATTACGAGCGACGGTAGCATCGGTTAGCTGGGTTTTTTTCTTATCAGTTAAGTGGCACAGGTCTTTTATTTGTAACCTTGTGCATTTTAGAGATTTTTAAAATGTTGACTTTTAAACCACCCGATGCTTCACACTTACAGCTACGTACTTCTCTAATGCACGGAAGAAAAGGAACTACTGTTACTTGCAAAGCAGTAAAATGGCTTGTTCAGCGATATTTGCACAGAAATAGGATTTACATGGAAATTGCATCGCCGTTTTCATTGCGGTACAAAATACATTTTTTTCTTTTGTATTTTTTTTTTGTTTCCGTTTCATTTTCCGTAAATGGGAAGTCTGTTAAGTAGACGTGTCCTTCCCGAAAAACAGGTACCTACCTCAGTCCTAGATCATCGGTATTTTCGGCTTCCCTTGTCTCCAGATAATGTATTAAATGAATGATATTTGGGTAGTTAAACCCCAGTGGTTATTTCTTTCATCCTGTGTATACGTCGCTAATATTAGATTCTCTGTGACTAATGACTTTTTTTTTTTCCATTTTCAGACCCATAAATGAGTTCGGTTCTGCTCTAGTTACCTTAGAAAACCTTCATATTAAGGTCACTTGCTTTTTTTTGTTCTCCGTTTCAGAGATGAGGCTGTACTTGCTGTTAGCGGTCACCCTGCTTTCTTTTGCCCCGGGGGCAGTTCAAGGCGCCGACAAAAAAAAATTGCAGATTGGGATTAAGAAGAGAGTGGACAACTGCCCTATAAAATCCCGGAAGGGAGATGTACTGAACATGCACTACACTGTGAGTACGGTCTGGAAACGAGGCTAGGAGCTGGTATTATGTGGGTATCAGGCTCTGGGTGTGTGTTTGAGCTCTGCTTGGTCCGTTTGGTGTGTGATCCGGATGGATTTTTGTGGAATTTCATAGGGAAAGCTTGAGGATGGGACAGAATTTGACAGCAGCTTACCCAGAAATCAACCATTCACGTTCACTCTGGGGACTGGACAGGTCATCAAAGGATGGGACCAAGGCCTTTTGGGGTGAGTAAACCTTCCCCCCCCCCATTATGATGTCTCCGTATAGCTTTTAAGGGCCAGTATTGAATGTGCTGTGATACGTATCAGTGAGGAATTCTGTTGTTCGTCTTGCTTTTCTTTAGAATGTGCGAAGGAGAGAAACGGAAGCTGGTCATTCCTTCAGAGCTGGGTGAGCTGCTTGTTGTGCCTCTTTACTAGGGTTGCAAAGTGGTGGAAAATTTCCAAAAACCCCCATTCCATGGAAAGTTAAGCTGGGGAATTTTTGAAACATCCCACGTTGGAAACTTTCCATGAGACTTAACAGGAATATATGGTAATTAACTGGAAATTTCCCAGAATTTTGCAACCCTACTCTTTACTAGGTCTGGAAAGTGATTTTGCTGTGTCTCAGTGAGACCAGAGAGGCTTAGGAGTTTCTAACCCTCAAGCGATTAGACTACTTAATGTTAATTGGCACTTTGAATTTATATTCTCCATGTTTATGCACCTCACACTTGATGTGCGTTTCATGTCTCTGGTTTTACTGTTTATTATGGTGGATTTCACCACCTGTCGCTGCAGGTTGTAATCTGACTGTATACCTTGCATGTGACAAAATCTTGAATCCTTGTTAATTAGGTACTTTATAGTGATGGATGAACAGAACCTATAACTGACTTTAGACGTAATTTTTTAAAAATGAGGGTTAGAGTTGGTCATTTCCTCTTTCTTCCTGCTGCTAGCGTTATATTCTCTACTGCTAACCGTCATGAACTCTCAGGCGCTGAGCAGACCAGGACACATTTAGTGTTGTCTTGCAGTCCCACCCCTGCCCAAAAGGTGGTGCTGGTGATTATTTGGACAATCATTTACATTTTTACTCTCTCTGTGTTTCAGGCTATGGAGACAGGGGAGCACCCCCCAAAATTCCAGGTATCAAAACCGGAATTCAGTATCCGTCATTACGAAACTTTCGTTATTTGAGACTATTGTTTACGTTATGCTAGTACATGAAACAATAGGTGTGTATATCCTAACAAGATAAAACACCTGGTACTTGAAATGAACCATCTTTAGTAACTATATTATTGTCATACATTTACATTTGCTATATTTAGTATCCATCACTGATTTAGTTTACAATTTCATTTAATATATAGCCACAATTTTTTTTATAACTGTTACATTATGAAACGAGAGAGCTGTTTCCGAAAGGTACTGGAGTGGTGTTCTGTTTCTGCAGGGGGCGCTACACTCATTTTTGAAGTGGAATTATTAAGCATCGAAAGAAGATCTGAATTGTAAGGAGCCTGTTTACCATCTGAAGATACCATACACTCAGTACTTGTTAACCCCAAAACATCTTCGCTCATTTGGACTGGGGTCTTGTTACTGCTGGTGAAAGTGCAGTACTTCACCCCATGAGAGGTTTATGGTCTCGATTTTAAGTTCGCGATCACAAACATGAACAGAACTTGAAGGTTTTTGATTGGTTTCTGAAGACTTTTGATTTAAAAGGCACTTTGTTCCCAAAATGTCTGCAGGATTCTGGATCTTTAGAAGGAAGGCATCTCCCAGAATTATAAAATTCAAACATTTAATTTAAAACTTGGATTGATATTCACTGTACTCATTTGCTGAAGAATTTTACCAATGCATTTTTCTTATCAAAAGTCATTTCAAGTTCTTCGACTCAGGGGGGTTGAACTGAATTTAATAATAAAAAATAACAACTAGAAATGCATTGTGTACGTATTTATCCAGTGACCAGCATAAGCTGTAGCTAAGTCAGGGTCCCCCAGAGGTGACGCCCATGTTTCGGTGAAGACTTTTTCAGAGAATTAACAGGCAGAAATTGACAATATTTAAAAAACAAAAAAAAACTTTAATAAAGTTGAATAAAAAGCGTTACAAAATTATCAAGACAGAATGGTACCTATTGCTACACAACACTTCAACCTAAGCATTCAGCACTCACTAAACGGCATCATTTAAGGTTTCCCCCACAAGTTTCATAAAGGACATCTGACACACAACACAGCATAACTGACTCATACTACAGTTAATGTGACCTTTATAATGGTCTAATAGCTACTGCAGGTGTGAGTGCTGGTCCTGCGCACACGTTTTCTCGTTTGCGGACATTACGAGGTTACTGGCTACTGTCTGACAGGTCTTGGGATTAGAATAAACTTGAGGTGCTTTCAAGCTGTGTCCCAATATAGTGTCAGCCCCCAAAAGATTACTATTACTAGATAATCCCTAGCCAGTGAACAATTAAGTGAAAAAATAAAAAATCTTTTTTCAAGCTAAAACTATGGAAGGCAGTGAGGCCTCAGGACCAGGATTCAGTAAACCTGCACGACTACCTGCACCTCAAACTTAAGAAACAGCTACAGTCTCACCGACCAACAACAGCAACAAAAAAAAAAGAAACGTTTGTTCATTCTTTAAAGACCAGTCACACCTAGGTGCCATTTCAGTTCTTAATTTCTCTGCCGATATCATAGGGTTTACGTAATGCCACCCTAAGGCAACATCAGTTTGCTGAAGAATGTTTTGCAACTCGCTGAAGAGGAGGGGGGTGGGGTCAAAGGTCAAGGTCACTATGGGTCAGGATGCTTACAGTCAGTCAGAATTAGGTCTCCATTTTCAAATGGTGAAGGGCACTTTCCTACCACAAAAAGCCACTGGACCAGTTCTGGCTGTCACATGGGACTGACTGGTACTGAAACAGGACAAATTACAGAATTCAAAGCTAAAACTATTGATTGATGTGTTCTACAAAGTCACCTGTTACATAACCATGTTAAATGAACGTCAAAGGCCTAACGCAATTAGGCTTACAGTACTTACGTTAAAAGTTCCCATACAAATAGCATGTTTTACGAATGTCATACGTAGACAGAACTGCCAAAATAACCCCGCAGCTACTAGCAGTGATTTTTTAAACTCAAAATAATTTACACGAAAGGAGTCTGTATTCCTGCTCAAACCTTTGAAAAAAGTGGTACTTGGTTACAAACGAAATAGCGTAATTTCTCTTTTGCTCTTATAAAGAGTATTATTACATTACAACTGATTTACACACCTTTAGAAATACAGCATATGAAATTACTAGAAGTCAGTCATTTTCTGTCTTCCTTGAGTATTTTTGTAATGTATTCACTACAGCCGGTTTACACATTCTAATTTTAACGTAATTTAGACGGACAGTACCAATGATGGTCGCAGGGGACGAGCTGAAGGCACCCTGAATTGGACCGTGGTTCATTCCAGATGTTAGTCTGCTCAAACGTGTGTTAATGAAGCCCTTAAATTGCCCACAGCCGATTAATTTAGTGACAATATGGCAACATCTCTGCTTCTCTCGCTATTTTTGGACTTACTGATCCCCCATTTAGTTAAGCAGGCTTCACAGTATAGCGTAAGCACCAATAGAACCCAGTCATTCTAATAAATTGTACTATACATTACTACATATCAGTGCCACTGTGTACAGCACACTGATACACAAATAAATAGATATACGAGAGTTTCAATCCCAAAAAGCCGAAATGAAAATAGACAAGTTACAGTAGCCCTGCAGTGGATCGTTTGGATTCCTCACTCCTTTGTCGTGTCTTTAGTCACACCAAGGGGATTCTGGGAGATCCGGCATGGCCACAGCGCAGAACGTAGGTATGGGAGTGGGGGATCACTTCTTCTGGGGCGTGCTGAGCTTCTGCATCCCTCGGATCTTGTCCAGGAGCTCCGTCACAAAGTCCTTCAACACACACACACACACAAAAAAGCCCAAAATTAAAAAATAACAATGGATGTGGACAGATGGGAGGATACCAGCACCTGGGATGTGGGCAGATTAAGATATATGACGGCATGCCGGAGGTGACAAAAAGAGCAGGTCAAAAACTCAATTCAAAATTCAGAGATGGTGGTTTACAAGAGGCCGCCAACTTACATCAGTAGGTTTGTAACAGTCGACCAGCAGACCCTGTAAATCAGCGAGAGGAGGACGACCATGAGATTACTGGTTAAACAGAACGAAGGCAGATTGAAACAAGAAAAAATATAAAGTGCGTTAAAAAGTGAAATGCAATGGAATAGGCGGGTCACAACTTAAGCTTTGGTATGACCGTGATCTGTAGGGATGGGCGTTGCCATGGTACCTTGACTCTGCAGGCCCGGTCCGCGTCAGTTGGCATGTCCAGCAGTTCGTCCACGTCGATCTCTAGCTCTGGAATCGCTTCCTCCTGGAATACACATGCAAGGATGGGAAAATTGCCATTTAATTAATGTCAACCAATCTGATGGATAAGCTGTTTAAACTGCTGTTTTTAGGGGGAAATCTCATTAATGGTGCCTAATATCAGTCGCTTCAGCTCATATCACTGATCACACAAAAAGTGTTGTAGAAATACAAATGTCTCTCACATGCAAGCTGGAGTTGTGGGATATTCCGCTCTTCACCGGTAGGTGTCAGGCTTGCACTCATTCTGGTGACCTAGTTGCGTATGCCAGGTTGGTAATGGATATGCTTAGTCCTGATTGGGTGACAGCTGAATGCTTAGCCTTGACTGAATGAGTTTTTGGAGTACTGACGTCCAACACGGCTCCTGGGGTGGAATGATGTGCGGCTTTCGGTCTTAACCAGCATCTTAATTAGAATTGTTAAAGATGGTAATCTACATGTCAAATCTACTAATAGCTCGAATCCCTTTAAAACCTATTCCCTATGCGCCAATGAACAACAAAAAAAAATGTTTCTTTTAAGTTGGCTTACTGGTGCTTCTGAAACAAAACCAGTCCTTTATTTCAGCTGATCAGTCGTGCAGTCAAGGAATACGGAACGGCTAATTAATGAACGACTTAACAGACGGTAATGAACCCTCGGTCTTGCACGGAAACCAGAAAACACTGTCCCCGGAGCCTCAGAGTCAGAGGTAGCCTACTAATCTAAGGAATGGATAATTAACCTCAGAAAAACCGCGAAGGCGGCGGCACCGCGCTGCTACCCCGTCAGGGGACGGCTGCATTCAGCCGTCTCCCGTTCACACCTCCTCCATCCATTTTTCCCCCTCCTTTCCTCACCGGCGTCTCCCACACTCCTCAAATTAGTGCCAGGAGACTCTGCAGCGTCTGCAGGTTATCTTTTTTTTTTGTTCGGCTACCGTTAAATTAGCGGCTGATTTAGACGCCGCGGTGACCCGCCAGTTTACTTCCCGCGCGAGCAGCGAATCAATCATGGCAAGGAAGCTGGGTGGTAGATGGCTCGTTTGGAGCGCTGTCACCATCCCAGAAAACTACCCGCAAATTCTGGCTATACTAATCACACACACCCCCCACTTCCTCTAGGAACAACAGGAAGGACCAAACCCCCACCAGCAGGACCGGAGAGACGGCAGAGAGCGGTCATTCTTCTCCAGTCTTTTCTCCGTGGAAGAAGCGCGTACAGCTAAGTGTTACTGCCTTAATGGCTCCCTATTAAATCAAGGAAGAGCTAAATTGAGAACTGATGTAAATGAAAAATTCGCACTTTGGGGAGGGGGGGCACCGTTTTCTTTGTTTCGTCTTTTTCATTCAATACTGTTTTTGTGCTGCATCCCCTACCCACACTTTTGCCACCCCCAGCACGAAGCTCTCCAAACCAGCTGTCACTGCACCTGCCCCTCCAACTGCCCCCCCCAGGTCGCTCACACACGCGCTAGCTGCCAAAAGCACACAAAATCCTCCCAGTCTTCATCACACACACACACGCAAACACAGCGTGCCGCTTATTCAGTCACACCTCACATGGCAGAAAATTCTCCCACACAGAAGTAAAACCAGGCTCCTTCCTGCGCACTCTCTCCCATCCACACCTCCAACACCGGTCTGGACGGCACCAACACTGGTGGAGGAGGGAACTGCGATAGAGGAGCCGCTGCTCAGACAGCTGCTCCTAGACTAGAGTTTCCAATTCTTCCCAAGCGGAAAAAGCCAGCAGCTGAGTTAAGATGTAGACAAGGGTGACTCTCACCATGGCAACACAGGCCATTTGGCTGCAGGAAATGCATCAGCTAGCAGGAATGGGGGGGGGGGGGATTAGAGGAGAAATTGAACTGCCTAGTTCAAGAATAATAAAAAAAAAAGATCAGCCTAATTACTAATCTGAACATATAATAAACTCACATTCTCAATAGCACCCCCTGGGTCGTCCATCTCTCTCTGACTGCACACTGCGGCCCAGCCTGAAAGTTCACCACTAATGCAGGAAAAGAGCAGATACCGGGACAACACAAGAGCTGGGCTACGGCTTCAGATCCTGCTTTCTGGTACCTCTCGTTAACAGAAGGGGGCCCGGTACCAAGGATCCCTCTGGGTGTTAAACCCGGAGTTAATCTTTAATGATCTCGGCCATGTTACTGACACCTAGTTGACAGAGAGCTTGGACTAAACAAACACATCACAGGTTCTGTTTTAAGCTCCGTCCTCGTTTCATTAATTCCTATGTCAATGTCTCACCCAAAATGCAGACACACGACCCGAACATCCAAACACATCCTGGGTGCATTGATTCCGTGCCCAGTCATTATCTCAGGGTCATTCGAAAGTCTTGGTAGTCACACGGACAGGGTAAAGATAATCAGAGGACAGGCATTCTGTTAAAAAACGCAATTCAGGTGCTTCGGGAGGCCTGCACGACGCAACACAGGCCTGCACGAGTCGTTCTGGGTGCTGAGTAACCTGACAGCGATGATTCATGATGCTGGTGATGGCGGCGCGAGAGCAGCACCGATATCATTCTTTATTAAACAAAAGAACAAGAAACACGATCATTATTCCCTCCAGGGAAGGAATGGCCAAGGACAGAGGATGCAGGACAGTAGCAATTTGGGCTATAGATAGCAGAACAGAGCTGGAAGACAGGTGTTTTTCTGAATCTCTCTAACTGGGAAAAATTTGGGTGTGGATTTGGTAAATGAAATCATGTGACATGAGACTAACTGGGACAACTGTTTTAAAAATTCAGAAATCCCTCCCAGTTGCTGCTAATGTCATCAAGTATAACTGAAACTTCTTCAGCTTGTCTTGTAGACCATTTTTAATCTATTTGGACTAATATTAAGGTTCTTAATCTCTGGTTCTGGCAGTACAAAAGTCCAACAGACCGTACCGAGTGTGAACTGCACAGCCTCGATGCCCTCTGAGGCTTTTAATGACCGAAACCTCCCACAGACGAGCTGTCTGGCCCAAGGCAGGGGTGACAAAATTCCTCCATCCAGGCTCAGATATGGCTCACACACGCTCACGCCTCTACTCATCAGTCATCTGGCTGGGACATGCCTCTTCCTGTTACCAAGCTCGTACTGGTGACTGCATAAAAGTTTCCAAATGTTGTGCGAGGGGAAGGGTGGGGTTATTAAAAGATAAAAGGAAATAAATGTGCGGGAATGCAGTTAAAGACCTGGGCAAGCCCCTCAGGAGAAATGGCAGGCGGGGGGGGGGGGGACCAAGGAAAGATTCTCCCTCCAAAAAGAGAGTGTCACTAGGGAGGGAGGAAGAGAGAGAATGAGAATGGAACAGCAGCTTTAACAGGAAGTGAGTCCGGGAGACTCACCCCGACCACAAAACAGCTGTGAGTCAAACTTCAAACTTTCAATAACTTCCGTTCTGACAGTTAGCTCAACACGAGCAGGGCAAGAAAGCCGGGAGAGATCGACAGGGCCGTACAAAGTGGAGTGTTACCATCTGAACAGGGAATTGCAAAGGGCGGGCTACATTAATATTATGGCACAACAGTGAACAGCATAAGCTAATCTATTATGACAAACTGCAGAGAATGGATTCTAGTTAAGTATACAGGAGATTAGCTTATTTATTTGTAATTCCATTCCAAATACACAGAGATCACGACAGAAGGGAATCATCCATGCGGGAGACGTGAGGGAAGCCCTGTGATTGGATGGTGCTGCATCCGCTGACTATGGGGAGGGCGGCCGTGCGACCCTTCACGGTTTGGATGGCGACTAGAGAAGCGGTCCGACGGGGACACCAAAAGGCTGCGGGGAGTGCCGTGAGAATGCAGGGCAGCCCCGAGCCCTGGTACTGACCCAAGGGCATCATGGGAAATCTGTGCGCAACAATTACACGGGGTATTTTTAGCCCTCGCCGTACGATTTTGCTGTCAGTGCATCGGAAAGGCTTGGAGGACGAGTGAAGATTCACAGATTCACCCCATTGCACTGCTCAGCCAGGACAATCTCTTCACCTTCCTATACAGCAGCCCCTCCCTCATCCCAGCGGACCCAACCCGGCCCGGCGCAATCTGTCTTGAGCTTCTCTGCACCCTCTGGGGGGTCGTTAAATTAGTGGAGCGGACAGAACCCCAAGCCTAGCCCGAATCCAAGACATCCCCGTCTGTCACAGTCAGAGAAGGTGGTCATGCATCCTGATGGGGGGATCCTCTGCGTTACTACGATTACATCTGCTGAGCAAAGCAAATCCCCCCCTCCCCCTTTTATACAGTGGAATATTCCACTGGGGTAATTCAAGGTCAGGTACCTAATCAAGGGTATAACACAAGAGCCCTTGGGACGCAAACCAACAACCTTAACCCTGGAAGTCCATGCCCTTACCCACCCTGTTAACTGCTGCTCATCAGGGGCTTTAGCTCATGGTGAATTAAGTATGGAAATGTGACGGCACCACCTGAGAGCTTCTGATTTCATAAATCAAAGAGGAGGATACGATTAAAGATGATTTAGGATCACGTTGCATTTTTTCGGTAACACTCTTTTTCGAAAGATTCATTTGCGCTGGCAATTCTGGAACACTCTTAATCAGATTATGAGAAGGTTACATTTTGAATACCCTTCCCCATTGCTGGAAAGCAATCCAGGTCTTAAAGGAACAAGCTTTCCCTTAGGATGAAACTCTTTGTTCCTTTCAACCAATGGATTATATTATTATGGCTCAAAGTAAATTAGCCTTGTTGGCTCAACCAGTCAACCTGAAGGTTGTACCTGAAGTGCCAAGCTGCAGTAGGACCACGCTCCACACATAGTCCACTTGCACAGACGACTCTGCATTAATCCTGAAATACCAACTGGCAGGTAGATAAGGGAAAAGGATTATGGGAGTTAATCCTGTGGCGTGTATGGTAATCCATTTACGAGCATATTTGTATTGGCGCTTTGCGGAAATCTACGAAGTGCCACGGCCTTCCGGCGGCAGAAGCATGATCTCACAGGCAGAGCGAGGCTAACACAGCGCTAAAGAATGAGAACGTCAAACCATCCAGGACAGGGGCTTATATGGTTAAGTGGGAGGGTCACTGCTCTTAGATGAAAGCTGATTGGCCCCCTCCCCTGTCACTCCCTGATTCAAAATATATCATTGGCTAATAGTAAGGTTGGCCCCTCTGTATGAATTACGGCCCCTCTTTTGTCCCCCGCCTTAAAAAAAAAAAATCCTAGAATCGCCCACAATTTGGGGAAATGTTTGAGGCTATCGGGGTCCAAAGGGAAGTAGCTCAACACACAGGGTACAACAATAACCACCTCACCAGGAGCAAACAGCCTTTTATCTTACAGTGTGAAAAAAGGACTCACAACTGGACAGGAAATTGGTAGAAAATGGAGCAGGTCTTAGGGGCACCGTTGAGGCTGCTGGTTTACAGTGGTTTCCTGATCTCCAGGGTTAGTTCCCATCTGTGACTGGCTCCTCCCACAGTCCAAAAGAATTTGATTAGCCAAATCGATGTCTCTAAATTCCCCACAGTGTGTGTGCCCTGCAATGAACCAGCATCCCGTCCAGGGAGTCCCCAGCCTTATGCCCTGTGCTCCCACAGATTGGCTCCAGGCACTCGGTCACCCAGTATCTGTGATGGAGGATCGCTGGATGATAGATTTACTTCATCTGGATCTTGAGTGTGAGACCTCACTTAAATACCGGGTAAGTTTTACCATTTCATATATCAATCATGGCCAGTGATAACTGGTATTTTCCGGTAAAATAAACTCATATATAAATTATTAAAAACATAAGCGAGCATGTTGGGGCCAAAGGATAGCATTATCTGGGTCATGAATGCGAATTGATACGCCTCATATTCTGAAAATTAGTATATTTAGCAGTAGAAAAAACCTCTGATCATACCGTAATGATACTCCTATGAGTTTCCAGTAACAGGAATTATATGCATTGATCCCTGACAGGATCTTGTGTTGTGTTTTTGTGATTGTAAATAAGTGGGTAATTCTCCATTGCATAGCCAGGATTACTGTAGCACGTAAACATCCTAATATAACCCCTACCCCACCCACGCATTATCTATCTATTATATTCAATGACTGTTTATCTCATTAGGGTCACAGTGACCCAAGGCCTATTTCTAGAAGGAAGCCAGGATTGGTGGGAGTGGAGGCCAGTCCAGGACACGCACTTTCACACACGCGTGCTAGGAGTGATTTCTGATCCCCTCCCACAAGAGGGGAACTAATGGCACGAAAACACATGCTAAGGACAATGTAGAGGCCCTTTGAGGGGAAAACAGGCTAAATACTGGGGGTGTCGCTGTCCCCCCCTCCATCTGCCTCTCCTCCAATACATGCCATCACACACCACAGCCAAACGGGTTATAGCATTTAAACCCTAAGAAAATTACACAGTTGAACCCAGCCCCCAAAAAATGGTTCCCCCCATCAGCAGAGGGGAACCCCCCCCCCCCCCCAGGGTAGAAATAATCCACCAAGGGGCACCTATCACTGCCAAACTCCCATCTCAATTCAAATCTCCAGCAATTCAGGGTCGGGTGATCTCAACAATAAAAACTCCATCTTGTACAGTGGACTGGTTTTCAAATGACTTTTTTTGTTTATGTATATGAAAAGTCTTGCTGGAAAGTGACGTCTCCTTCCGATCGCCATCGTTAATAATCTCAACAACAAAAAAGATGATTTAGCGGGAAATGCGGCGGATTGGCTTGATGACCAAGTGGGATGATGCTGTTGTGCACAGTTGACTGCGGACCGCTGAGCCAGCGCCGCTCGTTGAGAGCGTGGCCCCCGCGAGGACATCGGCCCGGGCGCACTGTTGGTGCCTTACGTCACAAAGAGATACCGGTGGGCATGACGTCATCTCACCGGTGTATTTTCCAGTAAAGCTAATGACACCAAAAGCCCTTTGGGAGCTGCTCTGCTGTACATTAATACTGGGTTAAACCTGGAAATTGATTTGAATCGAAATGGAAAAGTTAGCAATAGCGATTCTGCACTGTAGCGTAGCATACACCTGCAGTCACAGAGATGGGGCACCGTGGAGGAGGGGGAACCTGCCCACATGTTCTTTTGTCAGTAGCAAGCCGGCCCTGCCATCTCCCATTTTCGGTTTTTGTTTAAGCAGGTGTACCTAAGGAAGGTGTAACGATGACACCCAGTAGCTGCAATTATATCTGACCGCGAGTACTAACCGCTACATTAATAATTCCATGACATTCAGCTCTACCTGTACACACCTTTTTAAATGCTGAGTCATCCGTAATTTTCAGCACAGACTAGCATGTACACCCTTGTGCTTTTTAGTTATTCCCAAATCACCTTAGACAAAATAAGGTAGCAAAAATTAAGTGGGCAATTATGATGATGTTACTCATAGAATTTCAGCGAATTGTGATCGTTAGAAAAATAAAGTAGTGAAATAGTAGCTTAACGCAAACCTCCAGCACCATAAAGGGGAATATGGATCGGCATGTAACTGATTAGACATGAAATCATACCTCGCAGTCGTAGAGATCAGTGAGCTGGTCGATAATCCACTCTTCCAGGTTCAGTCTCTTTCTCAGCTCTTTCCGGTCGTATTTCACCGTCACTCTTCCCTGCTTCCGAACCGGCGCGTCCGTCTCTTCTGTGCCGGGAGGCGTTTGAAAATATACCCGAGGTTGAGGGCTCGCTTCTTGGCTCGTTACCGCCGCCATAGTCCGCTAAAAGCTTCAAATCGTGCGGATGTGAAATTTCGGCGGTCCCTCGTTTTATTGTTATGGCTTTTCAAGATGTAACAGTGTAACGCGCTATTGTTCCCGTCACGCAAACTCACTATTAGTCTATTATTACCGCTAGAAAATCGGGCTACGGCAACTGGGTATTAAAGCTACACGGCTCACTATGCATTTGTTATAGGTTGTGTAAAAGATTGTTTTTAATCCCTAGATCAAACGCAAAAAAAAGAGAAGAAATCTTGATCTGCCCTTTACAATTTATCGGTGCTGTAGGTCCTGGATAAATTAATGACTTGGTTAAAACAATTCCAGCTTGATGCCTTTCTTCGTCGTGTTAGTCAAACAGTCCTAATTCGGCGTGCCAGCTTCCTTAGGGGTTTAGGAAAATGTTCCCTTTAAATGGGTTTAAATAAGTGCCGAAGATGCCGAGATTCCGAACTCCACCGGTGTGAGTATAAAACAGTAGCTATACCGTTAACAGATTTTTTGCACAATCTCTCTGTTGTCCCGTCAGATTTTGTCCTTCCCCTTCCTTCCCCTCTCTTCCTCTTGTCTCTCTAGCCAAATGTCAGCATTTGACTCCCCCCTTTCCCCAGCACTCCGTGAATCCAGCTCCCTCCGTATCTAATGCCACATATAACGCTTGGAGTGTGCGTGTCTGCGCGCGCCTGTGCGTGTTTCAGACGCGGAACCAAACACCAACAGGAGCTCTGTGCCGCGAACGCAAATAAATGTAATGTCACCCCTGACGGGCACATTATAGGCTAATGTTTTGTAACGGTTTCAACTTTCCACAAATACTTTTACGGTTTGCTGCGCTCACCGTGAGTTAATAATGCATATTACTTAGAACAAAATGCAAAAGTATCCAAACCCGTAAAAAAGATATTTCAGTCACAAGTGTTCCCAGACCAGAAGCTTAAATCTGAATCTGCATGCCAACTGATATAAATAAATATCACTCACAATGTGTAATGTCTTTGTTATTCCTGTATGTCTTCACCTTCAAACTCTGCCAAACAGTTTTGGAATGGTGCTTCCCTTTGGGAAATATAGTGCGCAATATATAATCGCTTCAGTGAGGTGTTATGCGGTATCTCTAACATTATGGAGGGTCGTTTTTGGACAATGACAGGGTAAAAGCAGAGAGGTCGAAAAGAATAGGATTTATTACAGGAGCCAGAGAAACGAACACTGAAAACCAGCAGCATATCTAACTGGTTCTTTGTGAATGCCTTTTAGCTCATTGACAACCTCCTATATATAATATATGCACTCACTCACCAAAGACTCATAAATCAGAGCAGGGTTTCCCACCATGACGACCGACCCGATAAGGGTCACCGCAGCTGTGAGTTTCCTGGGTATCAGCTCACGATACCGCAGTATATGTCGACTTCAAAGTGGAGAGCTTAAAATTGCGGACAGACAGATACTGCACTCGAAACTGCTTATCAAATAGCACAGCAAAATGTTCGTGAGCGTGTCTCAAAGTAAATAAAACCTCTAAATCCTCCTAATTTGCCTTGTATTTTTCTGTCAAATTATACACACTGTTTTAAATCTGTCAGTATAACAGTATAGCAATTATTTCTGCTGTTATATCATATAAATAAACATGGTGTAAAGTGTCGTTCAAGTGTTACAAAGTAGGTATGGTGCTGCTTCGTTACATGACTCCAACTGATAAAGTTCCTGTTTATTTGTTTATTCTATTTACCGGGACAATGGTGGCCTAATGGTTAGGGAAGCTCACTGGTGCTTGAAAGGTTGTTAGTTTAAATCCCCAACCAGTAAGGTACCGTTCCCCTGGTGCTGAATTAGCTGTCCACTGCTATGTCATATTTGGGTTAAATACAGACGATCCATTTCATCGTGGTGAGTCAACAATGAATTGCTTTTACTTCATCTATGCAATGCCATCATCCCACTGGTATTGGGATTCTGGGTGAAGAAATCCACATGCAGACCCACACATAGCAGATAAGAACAGTGATGTATTTCTGGAGCTGTCTGGCTGGATAAGTGACTAAAACCGTAAGCTGTTTGTGTGTGTGTGTGTGTGTGTGTGTGTGTGTGTGCACCCTGCAATGGACTGACATCGCCTCTAGGGGGGTCTCCTGTAGTACCTGGAATCTCTGCGACTATGTATTGATAAGTGGTTACGGATGATGGATGTACGGATGCAAGTCACGTGGGGCAGCTCTGTTAAAGGTCTTGGCTGAACAAGTCAATAATATTCTGCGATGTAACGGTAAATCAGACACATCGTGTTAACTTTAGGAGAATTGTAAAAATGTGAGGCTGGGGTGCAGCTTCACGAGAGTTAAATATTCCTATTGCGATGTCAGCGTGGCTTTTGGCTCGCACGTATAGGTGTTTGCTGTGTCCCCTTATGAATGGGGCGTGCGCCGGCCTTATAGGGCTTCCTTCTCATGTTATCGACATTTTCATTTCCTCTGTCAAGGTCGGGACAAGGGCGCCCCTCACACAAACAAACAAAGATAAAATCCGTGCGAGGCCGCATCGATACCGTTAGCGCGTCAGTGTGAAGAAAACACGGGCGTGCCGCACTTCCTTTCGGCTCGGATCGCTTTTCCAGATCCGCCGAAGCGTCCAGACGCTGAAATACTCCGCCTGGTTCAGCTCCTCCACTGGGCAAAGCAGAGCATAGGCAAATATTAAGGCCTGCTAGGCAACCATCTCCCTCCAAACTAGGACCGACTGAGGACATCGCCTCCCGAGGGAGAAGACGAAAGAGAACAGCAGCGCATAGGTGCAAATAATAAGAAAATTACTCAGAACAACTTACAGTAAACTTATCTTACATTAAAAACACAAAATATTAGATCCCATCAAAAATGTTACACTGCGAATCATTCGATTTTTTTTTTAGTCTAGTAAGCCTGTGCTTGTGTAAAAAATACAGAATAAGAAATAAAATACTGTTGTTTTCACCACGTAAATATACCCATCTAGCTTCCATAACTGTGTACCAGCGCATAGTTCCGCTGAGCCAGGTCCGGGAAACATAGGGCACAAAGCAAGGGCATAGAGTTATCACATTATTAACAAATTTATGACACATGAGACTTAATATCATACATGTTAGAAATTCTCCAATTTTCTAAAGATAAATAATGGAAATCTTTGATCCTCGTGCTGGCAGTATCATTGTCACTGTCCTGCCAGTAGAGGGCAGACTGCGGCTGTTTAATTTCAGAGGCATCCGCACAGGCTGCTGTAGGCAGTTAAAATACCGATCAAGGTTTTATGTGCCTCCTGAGCTGACGAATCAAGAAGGTGAAGCGTAGGGATTACCTTTTATGGTAATGCTGCGTATTATAATACTATTAGAAATATTGCCAGTAATTTAGCACAAATTGAATTATAGGCCTTAATAATTATTTAAATGTGTATTAAATGTGATGATAGATAGATAGATAGATAGATAGATAGATAGATAGACTGACTTACAGATCTGACTGGGTAAACTGTATTTCAATGCAGTGATTCAGGATAAATGCTGTTGTTAAAGGTGCAATTGCCAGGTCCACAGTGGGACTCAAACCAGCAACAGAGCTTTAGAGCCCACACCCTAAGCTCTTCAGTACAAAATTAAAGATAAATTCATGCTGTTGTTTAAGGTATCACTCGAGATGGCGGCAAGACTGCATAGCAACTGTACCAAATGGGACAGGAGGCCTTGGGCCTCAGTGGATAGTGTACTGGGCTTAGATTAGGTGCATCTACAATGAAATCACTTTTCTAGGTTAAAGCTATGAATCACAAGTATGTTTGATTCAACTCTTCTTCTTGCTGTTGGCTCTGTGGTGCGATGGGTAGTGATTTGGGCTTTTAAGCTTTGAGTGTGTGAGGTCGTCCAAAGGTTGTGGGATCAAGTCCCGTGAGAGTTATGTGGTTTTGTCATCAACATTGTTCAGTTCTGCCATGCCTCAGATGCAGAAATAAACTAACAGTGTCTCTATCAAGGAATCCTTCTGAGAGGCAGATCAGTCAGCCCTTGGGTGTGAAAGCTGGTGTTCTACCTCTTCTAAATCTGCACTGAAACCTTTTCTAAGGTAACACTATAAATCATGGCCATGTTTAGTTTGAATGCACACATCTTCTTCTGCTCTGTGGTGTAATGTGGAGTGTGTTGGTCTTGTAGGTGTTGATTGTCTGAAGTTGTTCGAAGGTTGTGGGTTCAAGTCCCACCAGAGTCATGTGTTCTTTTTTTTGTCTTTAGCATTGTTCAGCTCTGCTCTGTCTCTGATGCAGAAGTAAACAATCCAGGTGTAACATTTATGTCTTATGTTGGTTGGCCATTGGTTGTGAAAGCCGATCTTCTGGTTTATCAAAGAAGCAGCATTGTTGCTGTTGGCCTTGTGGTGCAATGGATAATGTATTGGCCTTCCAGAGTGGGCGTGGCCCTTCAAGAGATCTGGGCTTGAGTCTTCAGAGTCATGAGGTTTGTCTTTTGCATTGTTGATTTCTGCCTCCGATCCAGAAATAAACTGACACAACAAATATTCCTTCTGAGAAGCAGATCAGTCGTCCACTGGTTGTGAAACCAGGTGTTCTATCAATCAATGCATCTGCACTGAAACCTTTTTTCTAAATCAATGCTATAAACCATAGACATGTTTAAGTTGAGTCGATCTTTCCCTCTTGGTTCTGTGGTGCAATGGAGAGTGTGTCGGCCTTCTAGACTTTCGCAGAACGTGGGCATTGGGTGGTTGTGTGTTTGAGTCCAGTTAGAACCTTGTGGTTTTGTCATCAGCATTGTTTAGTCCTGCTATGCCTCAGATACCAGATGCAGAAGTAAGCTAACCCAGGTGTGACATCTCTGTCTAAGAATCCATCAGAGAGGTAGATTGGGTTTCCCTTGGTTGTGAAAGCTAGTTTTCTGGTCTATCAAAGTAACAGTGCATTAGCCATGAAATCGCCTTTCTACATACCCACCTATCCTCACGTGATCAGACCACCCCATGCAATACACCCCCCAGTGGCCAAAATACATAATACACCCCAAACTCCCACAAGGTTAATGTTATTAATCACAGGCATGTGTGATCTTACTCAGGCAGCCTCTGCTGGCTGTGTTGCGGTGGATAGTGTGTTGGCCTTCTAGACTTTGACAATGTGAGGTTTGTGTGAGAGTTGTGGGTTTGAGTCCCACCCGAGTCAGAGCCTTTTGTCATTAGCATTGTTCAGTTCTGCGCTGCCTCAGATATCAGACGCAGAAGTAAACTAACCCAGGTGTGACATCTCTGTCAAAGAATCCATCTGAGAGGCAGATTGGTTGGCCCTTGGTTGTGAAAGCTGGTGCTCTGTTATAAAATAGGATGCTGGTATTTTTCACCTACCCTACGTTGCTGTCCATGACACACAGACAAGAGTAAGCTTGGCAGCAAAGGGGAGCCACCCATAGCAGCAGCCACAGAGCTGCAAGGGCCTTGCTTGATGGCCTACAGACATAACTGTTCTACTGAGGCTGGGATCAAACCAGCAATTTTTGAATCACAGGCACAGCCCACTGAGCCACACGCTACCCCCATCACTTCATCAACCTAACTGCATCTGCTATGAAATCATCTAAGTTAATGCTATGAATCATGGGTATGATTAATTTGAATGTAGCCAACTCCACCGGCTCTGTGGCGCAATGGATAGCGCATTGGACTTCTAGACTTTGACTGGGTGAGGTCATTCAAAGGTTGTGGGTTCGAGTCCCGCCAGAGTCATTATGCTCTGCCTCAGATTTCAGATGCCAAAGTAACACAGGTGTGATTGTTCCATCCAAGCTGAAACCCTCTGTGAGGCATATTGTTTCACACTTACTTGTGTAAGCTGGCTGTCCTTTTGTACCTGCGTATGGTTCAGTGAGTTAGGATTCTGTGCTGGGATGATAGTCATCTCAAATCCCAGTAGTGTGACCTTATTATTGAGCCCTTGAGCAAGGCCCTTACCACCCCAAACTAGTCCAGCAAGTGGTTAATTCTGCTTTCTCAAAAGCATACCTTGCTTTGGATATGAGTGATTTGTGCCAAAGTGGCATAATGTTACTGCAGTGTGGGCAACCTGATGCTGCTGATGCATTAGTACTCACACTGCATTGATGTGTTAGTATTCATACTCTGCTGTTACATCAGTTCTCATACTGCGCTAATGTATTAGTACTCATACTGTTCTGGTGCATTAGTACTCATAGTGCACTGATGCATTAGTATTCATACTGTGCTGATGTGTTAGTACTCATCCTGTGCTGGTGCATTAGTACTCATACTGTGCTGGTGCATTAGTACTCATACTGTGCTGGTGCATTAGTATTTATTCCTGTGCTGGTACATTAGTACACGTACTGCACTGATGTATTAGTCCTCATACTGTACTGATGCATTAGACCTCATACTGTGCTGATACATTTAGTTTTAAAAGCACAAAAATATCACAAATCATTAGCATTCCCTGCCATTTATACAGAATAATACTACATAAAAAGTAAAAAGTGGCCTTCGGATCCCAAACAGGACAGACAAGGAAACTAGCATTGCCACATAGCATAGCCATCGTTTAGCCGCAGTGACTAGATGGATCGGTAATCGTTTGATAATGCCTGTGCCAATGACCAAAATGAAGTTTCTAAAATTTAGATGAACTGATGTTGCAATTTTCAAGTTAAACATGCTGCTTAAGGGTACAGCAGTGCTTCTTCTAAGACTCTCAGATTATTGTCACCAAGCAGCTGGCTTGCCTGAACGCCCCCCCACGCTGAAGGTGTCACCTCACCCGTTAAGCCACAGTGCCACCATAAATGTTCATATATAACCCTACATGCCCATGCAATGCCCCTAGCAATCTTATTCCAGGAGTGTTGCGGAATTCCGTTATACTGTCCTGTTGTAATCTATATTGTGGTAAACTGAAGCAGACTGTGTGTTTTCGGGGCTGTTCTGCCTCTAGTAAATAAATTATAGGTGCTGGTCTCAGGAGTTTCAGGTGTAAAATATTAATTAAGATAAGAGAAGGCAGCTCTGCAGTTTCCGGGGAAAGTTAATACTTATTTTTTTTAAAAAATCTACTGCAGATCAAAACATATTTAAAAGTAAAATTTTGTTTTCAAACACGTTGTTTGCACCTTGAAATTCTTTGGCTCATGGTTAATGACCTACCCACACCAAATACATTATTCATATGTAAATATTATTCTCAGTGGTTTGTAGTACTAATGCATTAAATTAGAACAATCACCTACATAGATTATAAATATATATTTTTCTATATTTTATTGGGTATTTTTGTATGTAGGAAATGTTCACATGGACCGGTTACTCCTGCATATATCCATCCATCCATCCATTCATCCATCCATCCATCCAACCATAACAAATTTTTCAGAATCACAGTGAGCTTGGAGCTTATCCCAGAGGACTCAATGGGACACCCTGGTTGAGATGCCAGTATTCTTATAAATATGTCTTATATACAGTATAGTCACATCCAGGCCACATAGACAAATTAACATGGCAGAGTGTATATTTACGCACACATTTGACATAAAGGTAAAAGAGGTGGGAAGCATGAAAGTGAAGATGTGCTTCACCTGAATCCTGCCAGTGAAGTACAAAGCCGTATAAATTTGCATGATTGTTAAGTGATGCTAACACGAGGAAAGTAATGCAATATAAAATGGGTCTGTCTCCTGCAAATGCACTGATGTAGCGTCTGGGCCTGAACCTTTGTTGCCCCTCTCAGCCACCGTCTTCTCTTGGCCGTGCATCCCGGCACTGCGACTCTCCAGCCGGGGGGCGATTTTCTCAGTCTGCGGCCTGAATGAATAAAACATTGCTCTCTCTGGTCTTGGCCCCCGGGCTTCACTTGAGGAGAGGCCAGCTGGAGGCTCAGGCGTAGGAGGGGCCCGTCTGGGCGAATACCATTTCCTGTCAGCAGGAGGCGCCAGAGAGCAAGAGGCTGGATTTCAAGCACGGCACTACGGGCAGTTTCACAATTGCCTCGTTTCCGTCATTCCCAATCGCGGCGGCCCCGCGAGGGGAAGTTTCTAGAGTAGCACCCTTTTACCATCTGTCCCTTCAACGACATCGGTGTATTTCAGTAACACGCACTACAGCTTGGCTCTGTTTCCCAGGAGCCTGTGGCAGCATGAGCGATGGCTGGGTCCGGCGTCACTGATAGATGTATTAAGTAGTGCGCGGCGATGAAGGAGCTTGATTGCATTACAAATTGATCCCGAGGGTCATCGACAACCTCCGCGGACAGGCATAGCATTAGCATTATCGACAGAGCACGGTCCGCCTCTGATAATCACTGGGAGAGCGGGTCCGTCTGCGTAGACGCGGCTGCTATCAGCGCCGCACTTTGACCTGCTGTACCGGCGCGTGGCAGCAGGACGCGGTTGTGTAACTGTGGCGCAACACATGATGCTATCAGTCTGAGCATCCTTCACGGTAACATAATGGCCGTAATTACGGGCGACTGAAAAAAGATTGAAACGCAACTCGCTTGTTTGGGAGTTTTTCCAAGCCTCAGTGGTTTAATAAAGCAATTAATCTGAGGCAGGGCTGACCGTGGCAGTCACCCCTCCCCGTGCCCCTGCCCCCTCCCTCTGTAGCTCTTTGGGACTATTGGAGAGCTCCAGCTTGTACACAGCACTAAATGAACTTCTGTCCTGCTGTTTGTTGGCCCTGTGCCAAAATTTGAACTTTCAGAAGCGTTAAAAGAAATGAACGGTCGCTTTGGGGCTGCCCAAGCTTCAGTAAAGCGATACCAGCGATGAACGTCAACTGTAATCCATGAAGCTCTTTTGATCTGTGGCCCGGAGACGGGCTTGTGCATTAGGGGATGACTTTAAGGGACCCAGTCACTAGGGGGAGCCCATGAGTGTATGAGAGTGGATAACAGCAGTTTTGTTTTGGAGAAGCGGATACCATTCAGTACAATTTTTCGGGGGTCCTGCTGTGTCTTTGTATGGCCCAATGTATTAGTCTTCTTCTGTATAGGATCTATCAAACACAAACGAACCGAGAAGAATATATATATCCTAAAATCCGAAAGCATGCGGATACATGAAATCGTATCTCTAAGTAGCTCATGGTGTGTGTTTGCCGCTTTGATGGGTGGATTCTTTCACTGGAAAAGCCGCATGATAATCAGATGGAAGACTTTCTGTGATCTGACATGCATTTTATTCGGCATTTCTGTTATTTTGGGATTATGGGATAAAGTATAAAAGCAGTCGATTACCTTTAATCTTACCTCTTTAATTATCAGTTTCGTTTTTTTTTCTTTTGCATAGCTGGGTAACATTAATTTTAAAGCAGATGGTAAATCGATAAGTGGAGAGTTTAATATGGATTCTACCTAGACCTACTGTTTGGGACAAACCGTGAGCGTGACGATGGTAAAGCAGTGTGGTACCTCTAATGGCCACGTGACCGTGGCAGTGGTGCTGATTACGCGGCTTTATAGAATTACATGGCTAATAAATAAACGAGCGAGGAGGCTGTATATTTCATGCACCATTGGAAAACAGGCGGTGAGAGAGGCTAATGAAGAAAGTGAGTTTGTGTATAACTCTCGGGCTTAAGAATAAAAAATGTCCATTGATTGTGTTTTGGCTAAATGCGCAATTCAGTTCTCAACGTATATGACACTCCTTCCTCGGCGAGTGTATGTATATTCAGCCATAATCTTATATTCAGCGACTAAAACTAGGAAGAAAAGTACTGTAATTTTCAGGACGAGCATTCAGGATCATTAGATGCAGATGTAAGGTACTTATTACATTTCCGTTCTTGTAATGGTGTCATTGGATGTGCCCCTTGAAAATGTCAGCGTTGATTAAAAATCCGTCCGGAGTGGAAACGCGTGCAATTATTTCCTTTCTGGGTGGAAAAGCCATTAAGCCAGACGACATTTGCCGGTCAAGCTGGTGTGAACTCACATTTAAGTCCAGCACAAGCAGTTAGTCAACTGGACAGAAATTATTATGTCACAATATATGACGCATCAAACGTGTGTACACTCTCAGAAAAAAAAGGGCAAAAATTTGTAACTTTTGTCACAGGGCTGTGCCCTTGTAAATGTACCTTTTAAGGACTCTGAGGTACAAACAGCATTAGTGTCCCATCAATGGTACAGAAATGTTCCTTAAAAGGTACAAGTACCTACAGCTAAGGGTACAATTGGCAGACCTTCGAGGGTATAGAACCAGTGACAAGCAAAGTGTAATAATTAAAAACTTCTACAGATTTTCAAGCAGTTTACACACTTGAAAATTACGTTTATACCACACAGACATAAACATAAATTTCCCATAAAAAGATTACATCCTAATCCTGAGATTAATCCACCTCCTCCCCCGGGATCCTCGTGACTTTAGGGATTATGTAATAAACATCTTGCGCTAGTCATCATCTTACAGTTGTGATTCCTAAAGGGTGGTTACCATGATAAGTTACTGCTGTCATCACTCGGAGTTTCATTTAACACCAGAAACAAAATGTAAGTTTCAGAAAGAATTAAATTGGACCTAAATTAAAAACTGTCTATTTATAATGAAATCTAAGCTCGTAAGTGTGCACCTCTCATCTGAGAAGAGAACAATAGCTTCTGATTGTGCGTAATTACCGAACTGTCATTGCGATCATCCATCACAGAGATGCCAGAAGACCTTATATGGACTACATTAAATTATTATTATTTTTTTTTGTCTTCGCCTTACTGTAAATGCTTAGGAAGTATGTTTTGTGCAATACTGTGTCCCACGCAGGAAGCCTCAAATGCGAATAACCAGTCATGAAATTCTGTATAAGAAATAAATTAGGAAACTGAAACGGCGCCGGCAGTTAAAATTGCTGTTAAATTTGTGTCGCTTTCAATCGAATCTTTCACTTTGAAATGAGGAATTGATGACCATACTTGTTTGGACCGGGTGCTTCTTCTTACATCTTTATGCCAAGTGATGTACAATGACATTGACACAGCTGATTGGTCGACCGGCAGTGGGGCGGGTCGTAGTGAAGTATTAAACATGACAGCCGTAACGAAATGACAGGAAATCTCTAGCGTGGTCGGCTAGGGATGCAGCTGACCCTGTCTCAGATGCAGCGGACACCATTGGTGTTTTTCCACTGGCACCAAGAACCAAGCCGTAGCGAGTAAAACCTATCCAGGTCCATGACATTCAGGACATATTCTATATATTATTCATTATTAGTAGTATTGCACATCGCGAAATGTTGATGCATTACTGATACCTTGAAACTTCCAGAATTTCCAACCTACTTAAAAAAGTAGACCTGCTATATATAGATAGGCTAAACGGAATAGATTTGTAATGCAGGTTTACGCAAGGGAATGCTAATTCCTCCAGCATTTGATGCTAACTTAACACTGCGATTCGCACAGGCATGCTAGCGGAAATTAGCATACAGCTAACCGCGGTGTACACCATAGCTGTGTCTGAATTCAGGGGCTGCATCTTTCGTAGGACGAGGTCTAGGAAGGCATAGCCTTTGTAGGCTGTGTTCTTTGAAGCATAAACAATAAATGTTGTCAAAAGATGGTCTGGCCTTCATCAGCTCTTCCCACCCTTTTCCTGTGCTAACGAAGCAGCGCTCCTATCGCCTAGCCAGAACACACCCACTTTACTTCTGTGCAATGAACCTTCGGGTATGTTAGGCTGCGAAGGATCCATGAAGTGGGTCCTTCACAATTCAGTAAAAGATAACATATTTCTAGACTGCATTCGTAGGAGCCTTCGAAATGGAACAGCCTTATCACGCAGCTGTGCCTTAGAAGGGAGATTAAGTCCCTGAGTTCGGACACAGCCTGCGTGAACAATAAATAATCATCTCTTTGGCTGTTTTTTGTAGGTAGAGTCTCTTCGCGGTACAGCTTGGGTACGGCTCGGTTTTTGTATGCCAGTGGAAAAGCACCACATGGTTGACGCCTTGGTCTTAAAGCCATTTCCCATCATGCAATAGCAGTAGGTTTCCAGCACCACAGAGACCAGAACAAGCTGAAAATTTATGTTCTCCAAAACTGTATGGGTTTTTGAGCAAAGTTATCTTCAGAATGATAACTGCCATATTCCATAATCGCTAGCTCAGTACAGGATCACTGTTAGCCTGGAGGCAATACTTATTAGGGCCCTTAATTAAGGTTGCAGAGTGCCCCCTACTTGTCATTAGTAGGAAATTACATTATTACAGATGTTGACGTGACCTGGCTTGTCAGCTGGCCCCGTCAAGCTGCTCTATCAGAGCTCCCTGGTGGGTGTCAGTGGCAGGACACGACCCCCAAGGGAGGGGAGTAGGTAGGGGCCAATCCCACCTTAGGAGGTGACAGCAGACTGGTTTCCAAATGGGAACGCAGCATACTGGGAACGGCTACATCTCCTCCGCCGTCTCCTGTGTGCAGAACAAACAAACCTGAACTGAATTTATGAAGATTTAATTTATATTTTTACCAAAGAGCCTTAAGGCAGAGAAGAGCTGAATCAATTCAGAAGGAGACTCAGTCCTGCCTGTATATGGACGTGTTTGGCTTTTGAGACATTAGCAATCGTTAAGTATATTATATGAGGATTAAATATTGCTACGTCTAAGGTACAGCCAGTACCTACTGAAGCACATGGGGCAGCCAAGGCATGCTTCACTGCTGGCGCCCCCTGTCCAAGACAAAATGAAATTACACTTGCTAAGTTGGCACCCTACCAGAAGATGGCGCCCTTGGCAACCACCTATATTATGTAATGGGGTACAGCAGAGAACCTGCAACAGGAGATGGATGAGAAGGATCATCTGACAACATATTCTGGAGGACAAGGACCTCAGGCACAGAGCCTCAGCAGTGACACAGAGCACCAACGGCAGAATCTCAATTGTGATGGGGCGCATCAAAGGGGGAGCTTTCACTTTGACACAGGCACAAGGGGCGGAGTCTCCGCTGTGAGACGGAACCCTGGTGGACGGCTCGGGTTTGCTCAGAGTGTCACACGGGGAGATTAAGCGCGATATCGCTCACCCTGGCTGCTCGCCCCGTGGTCATACACGGTGACACGCTGCATCATGACCTGTTGGCGCTCCCATGACACGGGGACCCAGTGCACATGAGTGCACCTGGTGGGGGGTGGGAGACAAATAGAGAAGTATGGCCTTTTAATGAATCACACTGACTCCAGCCTAGGGGAGGTGGGTCGCTTTAAGACATGCTGGTCATGTGACACCGCGCAGGGATGAAACCCCAGCTCCCTCCAGGGGGACGCGCACCGCCCTGAGCAGAGCTTTCAGGGTGACCCTGACACACACCCACAGGTTTTCTGATGGGGAGCAAATAACACAGCAGCAAAGCTTTTCCCAGCACAGGTAGAGACGCTGCACACCTCTCTCTCACTGAAGACCTGGTCCTCGTCCATCTCACCCCACTGGATTCTGGGTAAGCCCCTGCTATGTCCTGTTAGCGATCATATAAGCTACCCCATGCTGTCATGGGCACGGTGCATCATGGGAGTTTCACTTACACAAATCTGTTCTGAGGGCAGAACGAAAAATGATTGGTTCAGAGAGATAACCAATCAGATCCAAACAAGATCAGAACCAACCAAGACATCTGATTAGTTATTGCCGCCTCCTCTAGTTGCTTAGACCCACCTCCTCTACAATCTGATTGGTTATCTGTCTGAACCAATCTCTATTTTTTTCTGCCCTCAGAACATTTTTATGCAAGTAAAACTCTCATGGGCGCACTGACTCCTCTCCTTCGGTCTCTTCTTTTTCCTCCCTGTTCCTCCCCCCACACCTTGTCCCACCAGTGCGGGGTTCTGCAGCCGGTGGGTGAACGAGAACGAGCCGAGGCCATCTGGTAAACAGATCCTCGACGCGCCGAATCTTCAGACGTATGCTGTGATTCTGATTCCGTTCACGGCCGCATCGCCCGCCACCTTGTGGAAACCCGGTGCTCGGGTGAATCGGTGAATCCCTCTGAGTTAAAAGGCCTGAACTAACCCCCCCCCCGCCCAGCTCTCTTTTCACATCTATTTAACCTTTAAAATGAAACCGATATCATTCATCAGTACATTCATGTTAGCGCTAATCACGACAGCCATTTCATAATGCTAATCTGCTCGTGTGATTAATTTAACTCACCCTCAAGGTGCTCTTGCAATGGAAACCTTCACGGCCATAGAGCCTCAAAAAAGACA
>JAODJU010000063.1:590749-601116 GCA_026776725.1 Gnathonemus echidnorhynchus
CTGGTGGGGGGGGCGAGTTTCCTTCCTTCCTTCCTGTCGTAGGAGCACAAGAGGCCGACTCACCAGCACTGACAGTGACGGCACTGACAAACTGCTCTCGCCAGCTGCTGCTTCCCACCACCAGGGCCAGGTTGGTCTTCTTAATCAGCTTGTCTACTGTGTTCTGCAGGCACACACACACACACACAAAACAGACATGTCAAACTCAGCAAGTGTTGTAATTCATCTATACATCCATCCATCCTTCCACCATCCATCCATCCATCTAACCATCCATCTGTCTGTCCATACATGTTCTAACCTCAGGGTCGAGGGACTGTCACCTATGCATTCTTTAAGTTAAAATACAGATGTCAAAGCATGCACGGTCGCATTTTTTAAATATAAATGATGCTGGTGTCAGGTGTGATTTCCCCTCTCAAAGCGACATTTACACGGCGAAACTCCGCTGCTAGCAGGCCCAGGGTGGCCTGTCACAGTTTTTGGGGGATTTCTGAGCAAACGCTCAGGTCGATTCAGCCGCACGTCGCCATGCAGAGCATTAGACAAGCTCGCGCATGTCGAGCAGGGAGGACCGCGCGGAAAATATCACAGCACGGCGCAGAAAAACTCATTTCTGGTATGCCATCCGCGAAACGATGCCCCCCGGGGGGAGGGTTCGGCGAATCAGTTTGTTACCTTAAACTCGTAGGACTCCTCGATCACCACCTCCAGCCTGGTGTGCTCCCCCAGGCAGGGACAGCCCATCTTGGCCACCTCCTCCTCGGCCACCAGCATCGGCTTGTTGTCATTGGTGTCTCCTGGGAAATGGGGGGGCGGAGACAGAGGCACGGGTGAAGCGGCCGTGCATGGCGTGTGTCTCACTGGTGCCTACTCAGAGGCTCATGGGAAACCCTTTGGAATTTTTACCCAAATACACTGAGAGGTTGGAAGTGGGCGGGGCTTCAAGACTCACGATAGTTTAACGACAACTGACTTGACACAGACCCTGCCACTCAAATATAATTCTTTGACAGGTGCTTTTAGCCAAAGCAATATAGATTTTTAAGAAATCAGGGTGTAATAGTTCCTAGAGCAATTGAGGGTTTAGGGTCTTGATCGATGACTCAACAGCATTGAATCAACAACCTTCCGATCAGAGGCACACAACTCTAACCCAGTGTGCATTACAGGAAGAAAGATGGAGCTTAAAAAGCATCCACACACTGTCATCCTCGAATATTTAGGCTGCCTCCCATTGGTTACTCTTGGAAAGCTCCCATTGGGTAAAAGCAGTGATTGACAGCACACACTAATCCCACCCACTGGTTTCAAGGCCCTGTTCATCACATGACATAGCACTGGGAATTATACTCATGTGATTTATTGGAATTCAGGAGGAAGTGCACAACCTCACAAAGGAGACAAATTCCAGGTGTCCATAGCTGAGGTTAGATTCGAACCTACAACCCTGGATGTTTGAGACAGTGAGGGCAACAGTGGATCCCACCCACAGAGCAACCATGCTGCCCTACCAGAACCCCATTTAATAAAACCTTATAATAGATACAAAATTGAATGGCACAAGGAAGTATATTAAATTAGAGCCGCATCACCAGTAAGCTAAATAATTAATGCAAAATGTGTTAAAAGTGCCCTGAAGACAATGCAGTAATAGATACCCCTGCAGTTCAGACCAATCGCTCTCTGTCTTAATGAAATTCTCCTCGGGTAACAAACGATTCAAATTTATAATTTTTTTTTTCTAAATATGCCTGTAGTTTTTAATAGTTTTTTTTCTAAACTCTCAATGTCATATCCCTACTTTTCTTTTTTTTTTTTTCACCTGTCCCTTTGAGAATTGCGAAATTATTTTTGCCAACTTGCATGGTGCATGATGGGAAAGTTCGGTGGAATACTTTGTTTACAGTCAGGTATATTCAGTGGAAGGGGGGCTGTGTTTCACAAAGGGGCGATGCTAGGATTTTATGAGGCGGGAGGGGCATAAGAGTGGTCATAGTTCATACAGAGGGGCCGACCTTACCATTAGCCAATGATATGTTTTGAATCGGTGAGTGACATGAAAGGGGGCATTCTCGGCCCAATCAGCTGCCAGCTGGGACATGTGGCCCCGCCCCTGTGTACACCCTGCACTCACGCAAACCCGGTACACCCCCAGCTCACCATGCCTCTGCCCGATCTCCAGCAGCACCGGCTCCCCCAACACGATGGTGAACGTCTTGTTCTTCTCGTACTCTTCGTCATCGATGATTCTTATCTCGATCACCTTCCTGTGGACGGAGCACAAAGATTCCCCACGCAGTTAGGCACTCAGATATCCATCCAATGACCAATTAGGGACACAGGAGGCTGCCTGTGGCACTCCCTACAGACAGGGGGCTCCAGCAGCGAAGCCACATGTGCTTCAACCAGTACTGCACAGAACTGGTAATGTCAGATTACGACAGCAAACCTAGACCAGAGGCAGTCTCCTGCCATCACTGGCAGTCACCACCCTTATCGACTGCGAGAAATTCACCAACCATTCAGGCAAGACCTCAACATCTCAAAGCAGCCCAAGAACCGTTAATGAAGCACTAGTTTACAGCAAGGCTTCTGTAAATAGCCATGAACCATCTTCCTTAATATTTATCTCAGCGTCCTAGAAAGGAAAATCAGTCCAACCTACTGGCTCCTCAAAATTATCTGATAAAAAAGTCCATAGAAGATCTACAGTAGAACTCTAAGCAAAAGAGGAGATAGATAGATAGATAGATAGATAGATAGATAGATAGATAGATAGATAGATAGATAGATAGATAGATAAAACCTGAAGGAAATTGCAGGTTTACAGTAGCACATGCATACATGCATATTTAGACACTGAAAAGACATTTAGACATTTATGGAGAGTAATAGTAAATATTATTATAATGGATAATAGACATCAATAAATAGTAACAGTGCAAAGAATGTCAGGGAAAGCATAGAGCAGAATTCCATAGTAACAGCTCATACAGTAAGTAAATAATATTGCAAAGTGGGTTGTACAGTAGATGAGTGAATGGTCTGTGAATGGTCTGTGAATGGTCTATGAATGCACTTAAGTGGTTCTGGTCCATTCAGATGGCTGATCTGGACCAATTGTCCTGCTGAACTTCAGAGCAGATTCATTCATAGGAATATTTTTGCTAAGAAACACCGAGTTGAGACATATCTCAGTTTGAGGTTGGGACTGATACCGATTCTTCATGTAGAAGCGGAAGTGCAAAGTCCTGCACCCCCCACTCCCCCCAAGGGGTCTGAATAGAAGCTTTCCACCATAAAAAGGCGTTCCTGTTGCAGCGGCCGTGCGCGATACGAGCCGGCGCTTCTCTGTCACCCCGACGCGCATCTTTGTGATGGCCGACCCTGACGGCGGAGAGGAACTTCAGGGAAACAGAGGGAAGTGGAGACCAGCCAGCAGCCGAGCAGTCGGGTGGTACGGAGGGAGATTCGCTCTCAAAGAGTGCGTCTGCATTTAGGAACGCTGAACCAGCATGGTGTTTTCCTTTCCAAATTCAGACGGAGCTAAAAACAGACATCATCTAAATTTATGAAATGTTCAGACCAAAGTCTAATAAGGTGTATGTTTATAGGGCAGCACGATGGCTCAGGCCAGACTGTGAGGGCCTGGTGGCCCACCCAAGGGGTACTGTAAGGGCAGACTCCAGTGGGCCCTGAGCAGGACATGCGGCTGAAAGATGGATGTATGGAGACTACGGCCTTGTAGCAATTTAGATCATAAAAAAACAGACACACCTACTATTTTTACCAATTATTTTCACTCACCACCTCCATAAAGTAGTTATAATTTCATTTTCAACAGACTGCCATGCTGTAATATTTCTAAGTATAAAAAATAGGCATGCTCAGTACAAGACTAAATAAGAGTACCCACACTGAGCAGAATATGAAAACTCACAGCATGGTGGAGAAAAAAAACTGTATGCAGCATACAATAACTGACTTTGATAGCAAATTCTTCCCGGTATGACAGAACAGCATAGTCTATTTTATTTATTTATGCTTGTTTATTTGGGGTGGGATTGGATTTCTGCACTTAGAGACTTGTAAGATCATACAGTAACCAACAGTTATGCTCACAACAGTCTGCTATTCTGAACAAGGGCATAACTTTGGGTTGAGCATTGAGGGGTTGAGGTCTCTACATATTTATTGGCTGGTTTTGATTATTGGGGGGTTACAACTGCCCCATCTCCTCTATAATTTATGCCCATGATTAAGCATGTACTGAGCATGCTCACTACAGTCTGCTATTGTGAGGTCATAAATTAGATACTGAGCATGCTCACTACAGTCTGCTATTGTGAGGTCATAAATTAGATATTGAGTATGCTCACGAGTCTGCCCTTATGAGGTCATAAATTAGATACTGAGCATGCTCACGACAGTCTGCCCTTATGAGGTCATAAATTAGATACTGAGCATGCTCACGACAGTCTGCCCTTATGAGGTCATAAATTAGATACTGAGCATGCTCACTACAGTCTGCTATTGTGAGATTATAAATTAGATACTGAGCATGCTCATTCCAGTCTGCTATTGTAAGGTCATAAATTAGATAATGAGTATGCTCACTATAGTCTGCTATTGTGAGGTCATAAATTAGATAATGAGCATGCTCACTATAGTCTGCTATTGTGAGGTCATAAATTAGATACTGAGTATGCTCATTACAGTCTGCTATTGTGAGGTCATAAATTAGATACCGAGCATGCTCATTACAGTCTGCTATTGTGAGGTCATAAATTAGATACTGAGCATGCTCATTACAGTCTGCTATTGTGAGGTCATAAATTATATACTGAGCATGCTCATTACAGTCTGCTATTGTGAGGTCATAAATTAGATACTGAGCATGCTCACGACAGTCTGCTATTGTGAGGTCATAGAGGAACTACTAAGCATAGACACTACATGTTACACAGCCTGTTCCCACACACACAAACACGTATCTGTCTATTAGACTGGCAGCTGTGGGGAGACACTAAAATAGAGAGCATTTGTGTGTGTTTAACTAAAGCCAATATAGAGGAATCCAAATTAGTCACAGACATCACCGACTTGCTGCATCAGCAAGCTGGTACAGGGTGGCGCTCACGCGTGTGTAGCACCAAGACAGATCTGCTTATCCAGCCAGGCATATTAAACACCAGAAGCACGTTCTGACCGTCAGGGGTGGAATGAGTGAAGGCGAAAGGAAAAATGGCTCTCGTCCTATTTTTAGTAAAATTGGAAAATGAGGCAAAAAAAAAGCACAGATGTTTGGTGTGGTGATACTGAGAATGTATAAATTATGAATAGAACTGGTGAGAGCGTGTGTGGGGGGGGGGGAGCTGATTTTGTGCTGTTTCCTCATGCTTTAGTCCGTGGTTTGGGTCCGTAACCATGGCCGAGTGAACCTGATGGAACGCCTCAGACACACACACACACACACACACAGAATCTGACAACTGAGAGGTTCTCCTTCATCTCAGCTGCCTTCGTCGCTTCCTCGACAACGATCCACTGAGACATAGCTGTCCCCCGCACAGCCAGCAGGGGTGCTGTCTTTAAGGAAAACCACCAAACTCAACACTGAGCTGCACGGCACACGCGCACCCAGAAGGGTGATGGGTTCAAATCCCGGGGGAAGCTGAATATGGATCTGAACCTGCACCATTTCGGTTAAGACACCCCGATGTATATGTGGGCGAGGGCAGCTATCGCTATACATTAGCATTCTCTTCAGAGAAGCGATGTTTTTTTGATACGCAGATGAGGGAACAGAGGAAAAGAGCCGCATTAAGTATCGGCCGTGGGAAAGTGGTGATGAATCTTTAACACAGAGTGGGTTGTAAAGGGATTTCATCTGGAAAACAGGCCCGTCCAATAGCACCACTGTCCCTCCCAATCCCAAACCTAATACGTCATATATGCAGGCGGGGGGGGTGGTCGTCCCAGGATGCGTCACGGCCAAATGCACACGGCAATTTCTGCGAGAGGGCGCTGCGACAGTTCAGGCAGGGAGAGCAATTGCTAAAAGCATAAAATGAAAAATATATTGCAGTTTCTAATCATTGCAATATGAAAAGAAATAAAGGTATGAATAATTAAAAATGTAACTGGATAAGCAAGCATTTGTCGGGCCCTAGTTTAATACCACTCAGCCCCGGAGAGAATGACGGGGAGCCTGTATATGTGTGCGTGTCAGCGCAGACGTTGGGGTGGCCGCCAATATACAATACACAGAAGTATAGGGTTGGCATGGTAACAGGTCCATATAAAAGTCAAGGCCTGAAGCGATAGGTTATGATATGAGAGGAAGGGAGAGGAGGGCTAGGGCGAGACAGTGTGAGGGAAGAGAGGAAGCTGTCATCGGAAAGGAAGTGACACGTGGGATGGAGCGTAAATATGGCGGGTCACACAGGCTCACAAATCCCGCCCACAGACACACGGCGGTTTGGTTACGCGCCCACGGACACGCGCGTACAGTAACGACAACGATACGGTTGCGCAGTTTCCTCCGTAATTGCTTAATTACGCTTAGCGTAAAAATCGAACAGAGAGATCAAATTAGCATGAATTCAATTACGCTTTTAATCAGCAGGAGATCGCTGGGAGATCCGGTTCAGCTCTTTCCAGAAGGAGATGTTTAATCATGGGATCTGCGGAGACTAAACCGAGCCCAAAGACTCGCGCTTAAGTTTTGTTGCCGATCAGGGCATCGGGGTCGCCATGCTAATGTCTTTGTCGTACAGAACGAGTGGCGTGAGTCATCCGCAACGTTAGAGCGATTGGTTTGAGAGACAGAATGCGCCCACGCTCACTGACTCCAGGTCAGTTTACACCGGAGTTTGCCCCTGTGCAATCTCGAACGTAGCTGCCCACCTGTCAGAATGCTGAAATTCCCGTGTGGATTTGCACAACGTCTCTCTCCCCATCGCTATTAATGGTGCAGAAAGGTGCCTCGGTCCAGCCTTGTAATATAATGACATTACTCACCTTAAAAATAACATCAGTAGCAGAAAGGCACCCAAAAATAGCAAAGAACAGTGACTCACTCTTACTCCTCCCCCAACCCACATATGTTTGAGCTGATTGGACAGAGCACACATTGAGGGCGGGGCCATATCCCCCTGCATCCGACTGCTATTGCACAGTTACCTCCAAAAGACGATTTTTAAAGCATGACGCAGCACAGTAGGAAAGATCATCCAGGAATCACATCAAGCCAAGCAGAATCTTCAAAGGTACAACAGAAATTCCCATGCTGGGACTTGGAACCTGTTGGCTTAAATTAAAACACTACACTATATTACGCATATCACAGAACCGCTACGCCATCTGCAGGCCACATCATTTCAGAGAAGCGTGAAGCATCGCAGATAGGAAGCTGTCGTAATGCTCGAAGCGGCTGGACGTCTGAGAGCCGGAATGGCGGAGTCTGTCCAGAGGATGTGGAGCTCTGGGCCAGGGGGAGTTTCTCTCAGCCCAAGTAAGGGACTCGAGAGTGAAAAACCATGAAGGACACCGCAGGCCAAATTAAGGAGCTGGCATGCAAAATTAAAGTGTAACTGGAGATCAATAGCACAGCAGCGATACAGCTGCCAATGGATGTGCATGTCTATACTCAGGCCCAGGTCAATCCCGCTGGCCGCCCCCAGCCCCCGTCTCCGCAGACTCTCTCTCTTCACGTTCGTCCATTCCGTCACCCCCCCCCTCGCATTTGCTCCTACGTCGTTAAGGGCGGATAACGACGCAGAGTTTACCGTACCCAGGGAAAGCTGTAACGAGTCATTGCAATTCATGTGAACCAACACGACACCTATCATCTGCGATTTTACGCAGACTTTTATCAGTGCGGTCAAATTGCCAGAAATAAAAGGCTTAAGAGTCTTTCTGAACATGGTGCTTAAGCAAAGATTTGTCATTCACAGTTTCATAAAGTTATGAAAATAAGTTATGACAGTTGTGTCACAGGTGTTACAACAACTGTTATAAACCCTGTGGACCGCAGGCTATTTGGGGGTGGGTCTTAAATAAAAACGTGTTCCTCTCTTCCACCTATAGAAAGATGGTGTGACACATTCCTGCAATGCATCATGGGAGTCTGAGCTGTGTCCCTCCCTGTCCTCTCCATTGGAATGTGAGATGACAAAAATCTGTGTGCTGACCTTTGACCCTGATCTGCTGCATCCCCTGTCACACACCAGTCCAGTGACCATCACCAATTATCACCTCCCTCCTCTCTTTCCACATCTCCAGTAGGTTCCTACCATCCTCTGATTCCCCTCCTCTCTCTCTTTCTCGCTCTCCCCCGAACGCTGTCATGCCAAACTCAGTCAGTTTCCACACTGTCTCCGCTCACTCAGCGCTGTCAGTCACACGAGCTGGTTGCCGTGACGATGCTGGTGCACATCTGTCACATCAGCTGGGAGAACTGAAACTTTGGGGGGGGGGTGAGAGAAGACCGAAGTTCCGGAATTTCCACTCAAACCGCCAGCCTGAAATGGAAGGCCACCTAAAAAAATATCCATTCTTCACAAACATGGCTTCAGGGGCCTGACAATCAATAGTTCACAACCACAAACAAAGGGGAGGGAAACTGGATTAGTATTTAAAGTGTGACATTTCAACTGTAAAAACAAACCCTCACGTGAGAAATCCTTAAAGTATTAAGATAGCCTTGCAGAACAAGTGAATTAACTGGCAATTTCACAACAAGAAGTCGGGTAACTGGGGATTTTGGGGATTTTACCCATAATTCAGAGGCAGATGTATCCATTAAAGAATGCCGCGTAACTTTGATAATAAGTGATAATATGCACCCCCCCCCACCCTAATGTACTGCAGAACTAGGGGGGCACTCAACTTTTGGAGCATCATTAAGAATGCAGTGACCGACAATTATGAAAAAAATAATCATTAATCAGTAATTAAAATCAAACTGATGAAGCTGGCTTAATAAAAGTCTGAATTCCATCCATATATTTTAAAACAGAAGTTGTACCCCTCCCATTGCCCCCACACCCCCCCCCCCCACCACCACCCAGACAGCTGAATTTGCAGTAGTGGATTTTCATGCAGGCTAAAGCAACCACATCACATCTGTGCCCCTACACTGAAGGCCGGGGATTTTTCCACAAAATCCCGAAAGCTCATTAAAAATCAGAGCCAGTCCTGAAACGCAGTGACCGCTCTCCAGTGCGCAGCTGCCACGTCCGTGGTCTCACCGTCTTATTACCACAGAGCAGAATTGCTAGGTGCCGCATGGGGGCTCTGGGGAAGAAAAACTGCAAAGCGATATCATCAGTTACGGTAGCAGAGAGGAGGAGCACGTCGCCACTGGGGGCAACGGAGCAAATATGAATGTGTGCAGAGAACAGAAACAGGGATCAAAACACAGTCGCTTCACAGGCATGATAGGACCAAGTTCGGGTAAGACAGGTATAAAAGAAAATATATATACCCACTGCGTATATACCACAGATTCAATACAAATACTACTCTATCGATTAACTGTAAAATGAGTTTTTTTATTCCCTGGGTGACAGAAATATTTTCTTTAGAAGAATTTGAAACTAAGCATCCAGCAAAGGGATCGAGAGGCAGGAGGAGCCAGTTGCTTGGATACGCATCCGGAAAAGAATGGAGGAGGAACGAGGAGGTGACTGAAGGCTTAGAGGGAACGGGAGGAGGACAGCACATGAGACAACAGGGGAGATTTAGGAAGGTGGGAAGGAGGGAGAGGATTGGACACAGGCACAGACAGGCACAGGTAAAGAGGGACAGGCACAGACATGCACAGGTAAAGGGGGACAGGCACAGAGACGCACAGGTAAAGAGGAATAGGCACAGAGATGCACAGGTAAAGGGGGACAGGCACAGAGTAAAGAGGAATAGGCACAGAGATGCACAGGTAAAGGGGGATAGGCACAGACACGCACAGGTAAACTGGGATAGACACAGACACGCACAGGTAAAGGATGGTAAGCAAGACATGTACAGGTAAAATGTGCCAGAAGCGATCAATGCCACCCCCAAACAATTTGCTGGTCTCAAGCATCCCACATTTCAAATTTAATACTAGGGTGTCCTAGTTCCCAAAAACAATAAACCAATTAACATCCCACCAGATTCAGTAATTTGAAAAATGAATGGAAGGGGAAAAGTGAGGCGGAGAGCAGGCAGTGAGGAGCCCGGGGAATTCTGGGACGCAAACTCGAGGCAGGAGCAGCTTGTAATTACCAGGAGAGAAGGTGCTAGAAGGTGCTTCTGGGTAATAGTGACAAGGAACGTAATTACATGCGACACAGTCCAGCTCCCTGAAGCAGGAAGAGAGG
>JAODJU010000063.1:610107-624101 GCA_026776725.1 Gnathonemus echidnorhynchus
GGGGGTTAGGACCTTTGCCGTTTGCACTCTTTCATTAACCCCGGGAGCAGGGGAGCGTGGCAGTGTATTTATGGAATGTCACGGAGGTATAAAAGGAGGGAGTGTCCTGGCGTGAGAAATACTGGTGGTAACCTTAGCCAAGGCAGGGACCGGACCAGGATCAGCCCAGTCATAGTTGGAAAAACACCTTTGTTATGCAGGAAATACTTATCCTGTAAGGTAGGGCTCTTGATTCCAAATCCAGGCAGTGTTTTCAGTTCTCCCAGGTAGTTAGTTTAATCATTACTGATTCTGATTGGCCAGATTGGCCAGAATCAGCAGGGCTCGGCCCATGAGGACCGTGAGTTGAATAGCCCTGTTGTAAGGCTTCCCCAGTATCGGGGGCCAAATTCTCCATGAAAATCTTCAGCTTGGGCTCAATCACAATCTATTTAGCAATGACATACAATTGAAAACAGGGTCAGTCAGTCCCTGGGGGTTAAGGGCCTTGCTCAGGGGCCTAATGGTGAAATGATTCCACCGACTGTGGGATTTGACCCAATGACCTTCTGATCACAGGCTTAGTGTCCGAATCCATAGCTGAAATCCACATGTAAATGGAATCACAATGGGCTCTCACTCTGAAGTTTCACGTACACTTCAATGGATTAATGTCACGTTAATGGCCACTCATTGACGAAAAAGCGTGTTAGTTAAAAACTGTGTCAGCGTGCTGCAGAAGAAGTTTGTCGACGGGAATTGATGAAGAGTCCAAGTTACTATACACCATCTGAACATAAAACACACTCAGGGGCCAGTTTATTAGGAACACCTGCTTATTAATACAAATGGCCTGCTCCTTTAAACACCCAATCACATGGCTGCAACTGAATGAGACACGCAGACAGTGTCAGGAGGGTACGTCTGACTTTCTGACTGGGCTTCTGAATGGTGAAGACCGCTAACCTAATAGGTTGCGAGTGTAGCATGACTGTCGATGCCAGATGTGCTGGTTCCAACAATCTCAGAAACGGCCGCCGCCCCGAGATGTTCACACGCTGCAGTGTCTAGTGTTTACAGAGAGTGTGAAGAATGAAAATAAAGTGTCCCGTCAGGGGCAGCTCTGTGGGTGAAACACTTGGTTAATGAGAGAGGTCAGAGGAGAATTGCCAGGCGCTAACAGGAACGGCAACAGGAAGACCTCCAATCAAAAATAACAGCTTAGTACATCAGCGGTATGCAGAAAGGCATCTATAACGCATAAACTCATGTAGTGGCTCTAAATACAACCTGGTGCTGCCTTGGGTTACCTAATAAAGTGACCAGCAGCTGTATATATGGCTTTACTCAGCAGACTCTTAGACTGTCTGTACTCAAGGTTAAACACCCCAAAACACACGGTGCTCCCACAATATTTGCAGGGACGTGTCCCTACAGTCCGTACTCAGATCTACACCCTTGCGTAAACTGCTGGTTCAAGGGTTACTGTGTACTGTCTAAGTTTACAGTTAAAGACGGAAGCAGCAACCGATCAAACAGAGCTTCTGGCATTTTTCAGAAACAGAATTTTACTCGAGAAAAGCTCCACGCAGTAAAATCTCCCCATTTCCCCATCAAACCAGATGTGAGAAAAATGCGATATGTAAATACGGAGATATATATAAACGCTTCACTTATTGCAGGGGTTAATTACCTATAATAGTTCTCTGAAACTCGCACGCACCTGTCTGTCTGTTCCCATCCTGCTTTGCTGCCACGTCTTTGAACGGTGGACACTTTTAGTACTAATAACAGTGGCTGTTTATAATGTTTAGAATACGTCGCACTCGCACTGGTGTTCCAGCTTTTAAAGGCACACTTCCGTCCGCGCCAAAAATAGCGACTCGCTCCTCCGACATGGTCGACGTTCATTGAGGAAGCTGCTAGCTCTCACCAGTTAGCACAGGGGGGTATACAGGTGTGGGGCCACAGAGGTAGTGGGCAAAACTGAAAGGTGACTGGCTCCCAGAATGACCCCTCCCTTGTCACTCACCCATTCAAAACATATGTTCGGCTAATGATTAGGCTGGTCGACCCACATACGCATCCGCACGGATCGTCACTCACATGGTCTCGTCGTTGAGGAACTCAAGCTTGCCCGCCGTCTCTTCGTAGTCCTCGCCTGCCTTGGCGGTGCCCTCCACCGTGTGGTATGGCACGGCCACTTTCCCCCTGGCCCCGGACGTCCGCTGGACCTTCACGTGCATGGTGCCCACACTCTCGCTGACGCGCGTTGACGCACCCTCGAACGTGAAGATGCCTGCATGGTCGTCATCGTAGATGGTCACCGTGGCCGTGTGGGCGGCGCCCAAGGCCGCCTTTGCCACTCCCGGGGTCAAGGACAGGGGTGGAGCTGGGCAGTTGCCTGGGGTGATGGGTCCAGGCTCGAAGATGGCGTTTTCTGCCTGATGGACCACGCAGGGGTTGCTGAGGTGTACGTAGAAGTACTCGTCTTCCTCAAAGATGTCATCATCGATGACGCCCACGGTTAGCTCCTTCAGCGTCTCCCCAGGCTTGAAAAGCAGTGTACCCTCAGCGAATTCGTAGTCCGAGCCGGCGTTGGCCGTCCCGTCCTCTGTGCGATAGTCAACCTGTGAAGATACGGGGCCCAGGTCAGGACAGTGACATCAGCGTCTCCACCCTGCTCCTCATAAGCTGACACATCAAGCCACTAAAATGAAACACCTTTTGGGATAGCATCAGGCTAAGCTAATTAACCTGGAAGATGAATTGATCTCTAAAATTCTGCTTCCTCACCTCCATTCTGGGTCATTCCCCACTCAGATATATACTGGTCTATTATAAGTACTATTAAATTTCTGTTAATGATTTACTAAAGTATACTGTACATATGTTATGTCTTTGTTAAGCACTTTGGACCAACTATTTTGGGAAGGCGCTACGCAGGAACGGCACCCAACGGAACCCAAACTCAGAATAGAACAAAAAGTAGCTGATTTGCCAAAGTGTAGCACCTGACTTAGCATGTGTAAAATTGGATAGCAGCTCAGTAATTCATCATGATGGTTAGCGAGTGAGTAGAGGCAGGTGGTAAATTTGGCCCAATTGCAGACGAGAAAGAAAAAAACAACATAGAATAAAATTGTCTTATTTGGAGTTAGATGTGATTCCCTGGTGTGTGAAAGATTAGTGAGTTTGGACACCCCCTTCCTGTTGGCTCCGTCCTGCACTCTCAGCTTCCGTCCGTCATCGTGCATTGTAAGGCAGCACAGATCTTGGCACGACAGATGACCAGCGAGTTATGCCCCAGGACATGGGCGTCAGCGGCGTGATTATACAACGCGAAGGTAACGGCTCAGGAGTGACAGATAACTTGATAAATGCATGCAAACAAATGACAGTTGAATTCGTGAGGGAGGGGGCTGAATTCATGTTGTGCCACCACACTCTGGTGCTCACTGCGATAACCCGACTCTCATCAGCCCAAATCGCACTGCACTCTCCTCTACCTGCGTTGCTAAGCACCACTGCAACTGTGACGGAACTAGGCTGCTGTTCCTCATGCAGAGAAAACTGAATTATCCCCCGCAGTGTCCTAACAGCCAGCACTGCCCCCCGAGCACCCCCACCTCCCCCAGGTTTTCTCACCTTGACCGTGCAGCCTATGTCGCCCCCGTGACGCACCACCGCTAGCTTGAGAGAGCCACAGTTCTCAAAGCACTGGTAGTGCGACGGCTCGAACTCCAGGAAGATGGTGTTGGGGTCGTCCTCCTGGGCACTGGCCTCGTGGCAGCCCACGGCCTTGCGCGCCTGGTCGGCAGCGTGTTTCTTCAGGATGTTTCCGGCTCCCGTCATCATGCGCGTGGCCTGGATGCGGTAGAAGGCGCGACTCTTCTGCTGCTGCACCAGCACCTGATAGTTGGCCATCTCGATCAGCTGCTCCACGTCCTTCTCCGGGTGCTTCTGCTTGAGTTCCTTGAGGGTGCGTGCCATCTCCCGTCGTGCCTCTTCCTCCTGGTCCCGCCCCCCAGCTCCACCTCCCAATCCACTCTCCTCCATACCGGCTAACATGCCATCAAGAGCTTCCTTGCGGTGCGAATTGGTCCCCATCTCCATGTCCATCTTGGTGAAGATTCCATCGCCCTCCGTCTCGATGATGATACCGCGGCTCTTGTCGGCACGGTAACGCTTCTGGACGTACTTGTAGAAGAGCAGACGTCGGTCGGCGACCCAGGCTTGCACCACGCAGAGCGGGAAGAAGAGGAAGGTGAGCACGGCCTCCCACACCTGCACCACCCCAGGTGAGAAGACTGAAAGGATGAGGTAGAGCCAGATGTAGGCGAAGATGCTCCAGGCGGCCGTAACGAAGAAGACCCGCAGGTGCCGGATCTTGCGGGTCTCGCCATCGGGCACCACGTAGATGCAGATGGCAATGATGATGAACATATTGAAGGCGGCGCTGCCCACGATGGTGCTGGGGCCCATGTCACCGGCCTTGAACTTGTGGCCACACACCTCGATGACGGAGAGCAGGATCTCGGGAGCCGAGGAGCCCAGCGCCATGAGGGTCAGGTTGGAGACGGTCTCGTTCCAGATGCGCACGGTAGCGGTGCTGGTCTCACCGTTGGGTTTCTTGATGGTGATCTCCTTCTCCTGTGAGGTGATGACCTCAATGGAGGACATGAAGCGATCTGCGATGATGGACATGCCCAGGAACATGTAGATGAGCGCCACGAAGTAGACAATGGCCCGGGCCACCTTGTCCCCCACTGAGGGGTTCTGGGGGTTCCATACGGGCAAGACCACGCCCTCAGAACAGGTGTATTCCCCCGAGCAGTTACCGGGTGCCTCTCCAGTCCCTTGGTCCGAGGATGCCTCGGAGAAGTTGGCGAGACCCAAGAGGACGAGAAAGAGGAAGGTGGTATTTAAGCGGGGAGAACAGGAAGAAAGGATGAAGGAGAAAAGGCCTAGACATGTCATTGTGGCCGTTGAGGTGATGGACGCAAATGGTCGGTGAATTTCCTTTTCCTCCCTTTGTGTCACCAAGACCAGGACAGGCCTGGAAAAAAATAGAGACACGTGATAAATGGTGAGAACCAGAGATTGCTGCTCGATCATGACAGCTGGGAACAACTTCAATGATCTTTCTGTTAATCGCAACGGAATTTGCAATCATTTGGGTTATGACTATTAAATTACAATCTGGGAGCTTAGAATCTTAATGAACCAATAATTGCCAGAGTAATAAATAAAACTTTAAACAGCCACACATCTACCCATGCATAAATCCTTATCCTGTATCCGTTCGTGGTGAGTTTGGAGCGTATTCCAAGAAGTACAGGGAATAAGGCTGGGATGAGATAGGATGCCAGGCCATCATAGGGCAAAATTCATTCATTCATTCATTCATTCATTCATTCATTCGTTCATCCACCTTCTATTCCAAATAAGTTAGAAAGTATGATTACCATGGAATAGTATGATATCAAAAAATTAAAAACAGTATATATACATGTGCATAATTATGTTGGGCAGAATTATTTAATAATTTCACCATAATATTTTGACACGGCTGCTGGCGCCACACTTCAGAATGCCCTTATTAATCCCATAAAGACCTGCACAAACTTTACATATTTATTAGAAAAATATTTACGCTGTCAGAAGCCTCAGCTGCTTCCTAGTTTCGTAATTAAGATTACCGGGACAGGAGTTCATTAATTATTAATCCGCACGAAGGTCCGATCTAATATTCTCTTGCGTTCTCAAGGACATCTTAAGGAGCTCTCACGACCTGTACGATGTGTTTATGTAAGAGAATTATTATGCATCTGCGATGGAAAAAAATCTGTGTCCTAGTGCCGCGAACGGTGACACCTGACGCCCGTCTGCGCCCTTGACGCCCCCGTCCTCTCGAACACACACTCTTAGCACTCTCATTCCTCACCTGGGAGACGGGACTTAATATATATCGGCTGCCAGCCCTCAGCCCGCGCATTACTTCATCACAGCCCGCATCTGCCCGGACTGCGGCCAGATTTGGCGGGATGAGGCCGACTTATGGAGAAACATTCGAGGCTTTCATCCGGCGCAGCCCTGATCCACTGCTGATCCAGCACCGTTCGTCATGCCCAAATCCACAGCAAATCATGGATTTTATACGTGAGACGCAAAATATTACGGCAGGTATGGCGTGCAACAGGTATGGTGTGCAACCCTGCACACTCTCAGCCAATCAGGTGCAGGCACGTGTGTACATAGCCAATCAGCAGTGGCACAAAGAAACACAGCCAATCAGATCCTGGGAGCCTGTAAGCATAAGCTAAGTCTCACTGCTAATGTACAGCGAAATAAACCCCAGAATTACAAAACATACTCAACACTTACTATACCTTCATACCACCTACTCAACACTCATCCCCTGCTCCACCTCTGCACCACCTACTCAACACTTTTTTTGATGCTTACACCTTGCCTACTCACCACTACTCATCTACTCCACCTTTACACCACCTACTCAACATTTAACCACCCACTCATCGCCAAATAAATGTGTCTCCTGTCTTCTAGCACCAAAGGCTGCAGCGAGACTCACTGAATGATCCTGTGTGACTAGACCGATCGCAGATCAGGTGTGAGCATACTCGCGTGTGTATCTGGGATTCTATGCGTGCGCAATTGCGTGTGGATGTTAAGCTTTAAGCGGCAGTGGTTGTGTGTTTGTGACTATGCAAGCTTGCGACTGCATATGTTTGTGATTTCACTCGTTTGCGACTGCGCATATTTGCGGCTGCGCTCGTTTACGCATGTTCACCATGTTCTCCCAGGAGAGACCCTCCTTCCCCACGATCAGCACCAGCTTCGGAGCCCCACCCACCAATCACAGACCCACGACACTCACCTGCGCAGACTACTGCAGCCCCCAGGGCGAATCCCAGCTCTGGCCCTCTGACTTCCATCTGCACCATGCACAGACACACCCCACACTCTCAATGGACAGCTGAGGTATCTGCGCAGCACGGCCCACACTCCTGCGCATGCATGCACGTCTACACATACAACCCTCGGCACGTTCACGTGCATGCATGCACATACACAGCCATCAGGATCAATTTCTCAAGTCCAGTTCCCTTTTCTATTTTTATTTCCCAGTTTCCTCATAAATGTGGTTAGTAACCTAAATCTACATAATCTGTTGCTTAAATCAGATTTTAAAAGAATTTACAAAATAATGTCTCATGTCTGGCTCCAATATGAAAGACAATTTCTAAATGTTTTTACGTTAATGAGCGATAAGACGTGAGTGCAATAGGAGGCTTCTGGCTGCGAATTTGACGGGATTACTCCGACTGCCAATTAAAGGGACGGTTTCCTATTTTTGCCACCCGACGACACAGCTGTAAGTTTGGCATGATCCGCACTTGACTGGCGAAGGCTGTTATCTGTCACCATCCGGGGCTCTAATGACAGCGTCTCCATCCCTGCAATCAGAGCTCTGCGCCGTTGCCCATTTCCTCTCGGCCCTCCTCTCTCACTTCCTCTTTGCGCCCCCCCCCCCGACCCCATCAATCGTTTTGGTATCTCCCGCTTTCCCCCATTTTCCCCTTTTCCTCCGTCCCCACAGCCCTCCATAAACTGTGCTCTCTCCCCCTCTCCTCCCGCTCTGAGCTTATCTCACCGTAACTGAACTTCGACGCAGTTAAAAATACGACATGGGCTGCATTTAAAGGTCATGCAAATTCATCTGGACCCGCATCACCTGCTTATTTATGAATGAATCCCTTTCAGGGGCCGAAAAACATCGAACGCCTATGACCTGCGCTGCGGACCCACACGGGCTGGCCCGAGATGGCTTGCGGGTATTCTCTGGGTCGCCGTTCCAAACCGGGTCAATATTTGTGCCCACATCTTCCCAGCTTAATTATGGAGTAGTCAATATTTACACATCCCTCCACCTTAATTTAGCTCACACCAAACGGAATGTTCCGGAAAGCCCGGGCCAAGCTGACGTCCTACAGCTCACGTTCTGTCCAGTCAGTGTAGACACCGATGGAAATAAGCTCTGTGTGCTTTTAACCGGGTTTGAGGAAGATGTTCTGAGAGACTGCGACCCACTACACAGAACAAAAACAGAGATTTAACTAAGACTGATGAGTGCTCAGCCGAGAAGGCGGGGGTCCCACAGATGATCCCCCTCTACCTAAATTGCCCTGTCGTCCATTGCCCTTCCATATCCACTGCCCCTGACCTCTTCATCACAAACACAAGGAGCACGAGGCATCCTGCAGTGGGATTCTGGGTAATTGCTATGAAATGGAAGCCTACCATTTTGGCAATGTTTTTACACTTTAAAGGTGTTTCACTTGTTTTTTGTTTTTTTTTTTCTTTCTTTTAATTTGGCCATTAAAATTTAAAGGGCAACAGAGGGACTTAGTGGAAAGGTTACCTTCCCAGAAGCCAGACATGACTTTATACATTCTATTAGGAATATTAAAAGTGCATTGATTACTGTGTTACTAGAAAAATCAGATTGCATTGTTATTAGAAATTCATTTCAAGTTCCATTTCACTTATAAACAGATATCGGAGCAATTCCATGTCACTGCCTCATACCATGCAGTGATTCTGCGCTGGGACACAGATACTAACAGTCATTCCAGGCTAAAATATTCCTTAGCTACTGTTACTGCCAATGCGAGTCCACACTGCGCTCAGCACATCGCCATAACAACGTGGGGCTCTTGCACACTGGCACACGCGTGTGCCCACACGAGATTACATCACGGACGCGGACTCACACCGGCGCCAAGACCGGCAGCCACATTCTCAGAGTGCCACCCCACCACCCAGCACGGGCCACGACCTCGAACCCCCCTCCCCTCAGTTCCCTCCGTTCCTCCCTCTATCTGTCTCTTTCTCTCTCACGGCATCTCTGCACTGACAAATAGAGATTTCAATTAAAGGCTGGAGGAGATGCCTCTGTCAGAGAGAGAGAGAGGGAATGAGAGAGAGAGAGAGAGAGAGAGAGAGGCCTGACAGTGTGACTCATGCTTCCTATCAGCAGCAGGAGGCAAGAGAAATGAGAGGGGGCTGAGGAAGAGGAGAGAGGAGAGAAAGACCAGGGAGAGAGGAAGATGAAGAGAGAAGATGAGAGGAAGATGGAGAGGGCTGAGGAACAGGAGGGAGGAGAGGGACAGAGAGGAAGATGGAAAGAAGGAGAAGAGGGAGACATGAGAGAGGGGGACTGAGGAAGAGGAGAGGGAGACTGGAAAAGATGGAGAGAGGGAGAAAGAGAGAAAGGAAGAGTGGAATGAAGAGGAGGGGATGGAGGGTGAGGAAGAGGAAGGAGGAGAGGAAGATGCAGATAGCGAGGAGAGAGGGAGACAGAGAGAGGAGAGAGAGACAGAAAGGAGAGAGAGAGTGAGGCAGGAGAGAGAGAGATCGAGAGAGAATGAAAGAGAAAAGAGAGGGAGCCAGATTGAGGGATACTGGCAGGGATGAAGAGACGCAGCCCGTGAACATCATTCAGTTACCAGCAACATTTTTTAACAAGTGAATGTAAACTGCCATCGATGAGTAATAAATACATGCAATTACTCAGATTTCATTACCGGCTGCTAGTCATGCTATAAAATATCGCAGCCGCACTCACGCTAATCGGCCGTGCATGTATTCATGAACACAAAAGGCTCACATCTGTCAGCATACGCCGGGTCATTCTGGAAAGCACCTTTAAACTGAATTACGCGCTCAGCCAAACGCATTTAAGTGAAAGAATCTGCCACAGGCCAGAATATAATATTAATTTTCCTCATTCGTTAAAGAGCTTTTCCTCTGGACTCCTACAGAAAGCGCTGCTGGTGGATAACAAACACTAACTATAATAAGAAAAAATGGTATGGCAAGAGTAAGCTGGTCGATGTTTCCAGAACGTTCCCCCAATGCGTAATGTGTGTTTTCCTGCCCTCAGCATTTACATATAAATTACCACTACAATGTCTGCGGGGAGCAAAAAAAAAAATGGGGAATCGATATCAGGCCCACTTTTCAAAGCAGGATCCCACCATCTAATATAAAATTTAAATATAACTGTCACTGGTAAATATGACCAAATGAAATGAATGTCTCTATATTTTGCAGTAGTTAGACTTCAGTATAGATATTTCATGATGCACAGAGGAGCCTTTCATGAATCTTGGCTGCGGCGAATGGGAAGATCCTCACAGGCAGGTCTGTACCTTCGGAATAGCTATGCTATAATGAGAGAGAGAGCTGTTGTTTCAGAAGCACGAGGCCTAATTGTAGTCATTAAACCTTGTCTTCCGCGCACAGAAAGTAACACAGGCCTTTTGGGAGTCATTACCTGTCGTCGGAAATGCAGTGTGTGAGGTGGCTCAGGTTTAATGTGCGGCAAAAATGCGTTTACAAGGGGTCAGCAGCTTTCGGCAGGATGGGAAGAGGTGGGGAATGGGATCCGTTTCCGGAATATCCCGGCCCAGAGCTTTCTCCTTTTCTTCAACGCGCCGGCTGTGTGTCAGAATAACGAGTATTGAAATCGAAAAGGCATGGTGATTTCTTGGTGGCTGTGTGCAATTTTTCTCGACGCCATAAAGAAACAGGCGGGCAGAATTGCAGATATTGCCTGTCTACGCCTTATCTCATTTCTATGTCCCTTGTTTGGGCCCAAAGGCCAAAAGGCAAGCATGCAAGTAATCTATGTTTGCTGGTCACACTTAAAGCCCCACCTGCTCTCTCTCTCTCTGTTCCCACCCCCCTTGATCGTCTCCACATCTCTTGGACTCTCCTCCACCTCTTCGGCCAATCTCTGTGCAAATTCTGTTCCTGAGTGATGAAGTCACATTACATTTTATATATCTAGCAGACGCTTTCGCCCAAAGTGGTGTACATTTTTGAGAAAGCGGGGTCAGACGGTCCCCGGAGCCTCGCTTAGGGGCCAAGTGGTGAAATCACTCTACTTATTCTAGGATTTGAACCAGTGACTTTCCAATCACAGGCACTGTGCACCAATCCACTGCGCCCCAATGCACAACCATTTCTACGTTTAAAAATTAGCTGCCTGTCGCATGGCTGTGGATAACCTATAGAAAAAACCTAAACTTAACAAAGGCCGGACACTTAATTCAGCTGCACCAGTTGTTTTAGCAGGAAACCTGCCCTTCACTCCCAGAATCCCCCTCTCCCCCCAGCTGGTCTAATTTATTCTTAATAATGTAATTCGTCCAATCAAGGCCAATCACGTGAACTCAGTGAAGCCCACCCCCATTTAGCCCACAGCCCTTGTTTCTTTCAAGGTGGAACAAACAGGTCAGCCGACCTCCGGCCACCAGGGGGTGCCAAACCCGGGACATTTAAGAATTGATTAAATTTTAATTCTTTTTTTTTTTTTTTTTTTAAAGTCCATCTCTGGTATTTCACAGCGAGCTGCCATCTCAGAACAGTTCATGAGTAAATTAATAGCAGAACATATGAAATGAAGATAGACGAGAAATCAAGAGATGCAGCCTCAAAACATGTCCTTATTTCCAGATCTTTTCCCAAAAAATCACATGCCAGAGATGACACATGTTAGGAAGGTCCCCACAGCCATGATGCGCACAAAAAAATGACCTGATGCAAAGTGTTTGATCTTCTTGATGAGAGGTTCACAGGAAGCCAGCGCCCGAGGATTTGACGATGCGTCCACGCGTTTCCTCCTGATCTCCATGAACCACCCATAGCTTTTGTCTCTCGCGAGCTGCTGCATCTCTCTCAGTCTTCTGGGTCGATGTCACCCCCCCACCTATGGTTCACCCTTAATGAACCGCTAAAAATCCACACCCAGAATTCCGTCAAGGATACCCCGGCTGCGTTCCCCTGCTCCTCTCCAAGTTCATTTCACACGAACGCTCTCTTCTGCAGAGGACACCTTGAACCTTCCCACCCCTGCAGGTGCCATGCACCAGATTTCAGTGCCGGCCCCGAAATGGCAGTGTGCCCTCATGCCAGCCAGCCAGATTAGCGCGGTTAGCTTTCCGCACCGTCATGCTCTGTTATCTCTCGTTTTTGACGTTTGCCGGAACCTGCCAAGTACTTCAAATTAGAGAAAAAAAAAAAACAGAAATCTGTATTTTAACTTATCAGATTATTTCCTTCAGGACGTCGTGCATATTTTTTTAACCACATTCTGATATTTTATTGTAATGGTTTGTGGCTCAGGGCAGACGGCACCAAAGCACCTCCCAGGATGTCCTTAACTATCATCCCAGCACCCACAGCTCCTTACTCAAAACCACTGATGCCCCAGTGCATGCTGGGAACTCTCTGGGGCAGCAGCCTGGAAGGGGATCCAGGGCAGCAACCTCGCTAAGGTCATCCTGTCTACCAGATGGAGGCCAACAGTCAAATTCAGAAAATTGTGAAAAAACACCTGTTTTTTTTTAATGTTTTTTAGTTAATGCCACCCCACCTCGGGCAGTCAGCGGGTGGTCTGCCCCCCATCCGCCCCTCCCCAAACATCTCAATTGGCATATCAATCTTTTGCACACTCTCCCAGCTTCAGTGGTGCTGTAAAACAGGGGGCAGTTAGGATGAATACAAGGGCTCCTGAGTGGCGGGGGGTCCAAAAAAATCTGGAACTTCATTAAGTTGGTCTGGGTTGGGGGCCAAATATGGCATGTTTTCAGGGGGCCCATAATCCCTAGCTACACCCCTGCCCAGTTCGCTGTTTCTATGATATCCTCCCCCCACACGCCAAACAGGCTCCTACCAGTCAATACTCACATCTCTACTCTACTGCTAACGCCCCCCCACGCGAGTTTTGTATTCCGGGCTGAATATCAGTCGTGCCCCGCAGAGATTCCCAAAACAACGTACTCCGATCAAAACGCTCTGCAGTACTCTTATATTTTCCAGGGGAACCGGATCTGTACTTCCGAAGGGAAGGAGTGTGAACGAAGTGGAGCACAGACGCGTGGATGTCACAAATGTAGGTCTGAATCTTCCTGCAGGGGGAAAATATTTATCAGACCCCCACCCCACCCCCCAGCAACCCACTTGTACTGACAACTTGACAACTATGACAAGTTTTCCTCTGTTTAGCACCAGTGTTACTCTGTCGCTTGTCAGGTAAGCAGCTAGAAAAAAAGTTATAATTAAACAAAATTACACTTCTGATTGTACTACGTGCATGTCCATGACGTCTGAAGATCAATCTGGATTAAAGTACCGACAGCGAACGTTCCAATATAGGAACGGGTCATAAATGCGACTAGCGGTTCTTCTCAGTGCCGCATTGCTGCTGCGCGGCGAGATTTATCATTGTGCCTCAAAGAAAATGAATGTTTCCGGCCCGTGAGAGGAAACGGCAGTAAAGAGCCATAGAGACGAGTGACACATCTCAGCCCGAAAAAAAACAAGACCCGTTCCAAGTGTTGGCAACAAAAAAAACCCTCTGTTTATTTTGAGGTAAGATCTCCTCCGGTGTTATATAATTACCGCATCGTTTTATTCCCCCCAGTGAGCCTTTGAATTGCCTCGACATTTGCATAATATATACATGTTTATTTGAATTATATATGTGTTTATTTTAAGGGCCATTCGAGTGTCAAGCATCGGTGTTTCCTGCTGGGAGATGATTGGCTGTCACTCCTGCGGGGACAGGCACGGGTGCGAGTGAAAGAAACAGTTACGTCGGAAGCGTGGCAGCGCAGGTGATGTTGCGGAGGGTGTTCCTTTCATCCTGGAATAAATAAGAGAGGGATCAGGGCACGTCCAGGGAAAAGGGACGGCGCTTATTCACCTCCCTACCCTCTTCCTCCTCTCATCCATGCCATCCGCCCCGGTAAACCTACGGACCTGCGTGACTCTTACCGGAAACAGCGGCGCAGCTCACAGGTCTGTAATGACCCCGGTCTTTACGCCCACCCCACCCCTCACATAAAACGTCTCCGCGTTTCACTTCCTGTAGCCAATCAACACCCCCCCCCCCGCCTGCATTTACCTGCCGAGCCACCGCT